>PVIU01002417.1:53999-173614 GCA_004026605.1 Ondatra zibethicus
GGGGGGAGCGGGAGGGGACTGGGAGAAGGGGAGGAAATGTAAATTTTTTTTGAATGAAAAAAATAAAAGAATATGGAAAAAAAGAAAAAAGAAAAAAAAAGAGTATCTGGAAGTCTAAACTAACTTTCATGATCTCAGATTCTGATGTTAACTTCTGGGACTTTTTTGTTTGAATGCCTACTTCATAGCATTGGCCCCATCACTGTGTTGAATTCATTGTCATGTAGTGTTAGCTCATCTGACATTTTTGACAAGAAGGGAGCATCCTAATTTTCACTACAAACCTGCCCATTTCTGCTTCCTTGAATTCCTTTGCTGACTACTTCAGTTTATAGTGTGATGGTTAATCTTGGTTGTCAACTGGATGTTGACAATGTCTAGGGTCAGCATAAAGAAGCTGATGGAGTTGTGGTTCAAGGGAGTCAGGCTCCATTTTGAGTGGCAAGAGAATGTGGTAGTGACATCCCTATGACACTGGTTTTACAGATAGAGAAGGGGCAAGATTGAGGGGGTCAAGGAGTACTGCTCCATAGTTTCAGAAAGCAGCCAAGGCTAGGCATGCGTAACTTGGTAAGATCCCCTGTAAAGAGGTCTGAAAGGCCATGTTGGTAATCTGTGAAGGTAAAGTCTAAGTTACAATGATGACATCAGAGTATTAGAGATATGAGGAACACAGGACATCTACTGAAGAAAGCCACCTACACAGGATGACCCAAGAGAAAGGTGAAATGGGTACAGGCAGTGGTGGAGGAACAGAGGCGGAAGGAGGAATTGAGCTGCTAAGTCTTGTTGGAGCCCTAAGATTACATTAGGAGGCCCAGGTGCCAGACATGGAGCTGTGGGGTCTAATGTTTCCCCTACTGGATTTTGGTCTTGCTTTAGTCTAATCATTTGTTATGCTACAATTTTCAAGTGGGAATGGTTACTCTGTCATTATATGTTGAAATCATACAACTTGTTTTTAATTTTTGTTAGGAGCTCTCAATTTTTAGAGATTGCCTTTAGTCTCAGATGAGACGTGGGCTTTTGACCTTGATACTGTTAAAATTGCTAAATGCCATTGGAGCTTTTGAAGTTTGATTATGTTTTGTATTTTGAGATGGCCATGAAACTTTGGGGACAAGGAGTGTAAGATTGTGATTTAAAATGATGTGTTTGAGTGTCAGGTTGGCAAGGTTAGGTCATTGTGATTAACCATATTTGTTGGCTTGATGGAATATAGAATGAAATATAATGGAATACAGAATCACCTGGGATACTATCTTCTGGGCTCACCTATGAGGGATTATCTCAATTTGGGTAGTTAATATGGGACCAATTTCTTCAAGTTCCTACTGCCTTGAATGTCCTGCTCTGATTGAGCCTCACTTCAAGGTGAGCCAAAATAAATGCATTCTTTCTTATGTTCTCTTCATAGGGGTGTTTTACCCCAGCAACAAGAATAAGATAAGGGGTTTTAAGGTCTTGTAGACAGAGGGTAGGGAAGAATGAAACATTGGGAGATGATCTTAAAGGGAGCTGAGAGAGAGTAAAGAAGGGAAAAGAATTTGGAGAATGAGAGAAAAGGAGGATGAGGAAGAGCCAGAAGAACAAAATGAGAAGGGAGATTTCTGCTATTGCAAGGGATTGCCAGTGTCTGTTTACCAGTATCTCTAAGGTGATGCAGAAATCTTGTTAAGATTATTAGATTTACTGTTTCAATAAAAGACAAGAATCAATTCCATGACATGTCTTACAAAACTATGCAGTGGTTAATGGGGAGAAAAGCCATAAAAGCAAACCCAACCCATCTGCTGATGAGAGTCATGAGCAGTAGACAGGATCAGGAAACAGTACTCCCTGCTGTGATGAATTCCTTGTACTCACTTAGCCTTATCAGGGCAATACAAACTCATAGAAGGGCATGAAAGAATAAGCATTTAGCCCATTTGTATCAAAGAGGTTCTGAGGGGTTTAAGCATGTTTGCATAAGTTCTGTTATGTGTCACCATGTTGTTATGGTTCCTCACTTTTTGAAACGGCATCTCACTATGTGGCCTTAAACTTGTGATTAACACACACACACACACACACACACACACACAATCTTATTTGAAGATAGTCTCATGAGTCTTATTCCCCACTACCAAACCCTTGGTAAACACCTAGAATGTTCTCATTAGGAGTGGGGTCTTGACACTGTTTAACACGAATAAGCAACAGGAATTCAATCTGTTGAGTGCGGCGAGAGTTTAGTGTCCTCTGATTGTTTCTGAGAAACATTCTTAATTTGATGTGTTGAACTCTGGCAATACAGGTCCCTTTGGAGACATAAAAGAAGCCAACCTTTACAAGATGTTGACAGATGCTGTGACTGCTTTTTTACTGTGGAGCCAAGTTTCCTACTCTGCTGCATGCCATTAGGCATGTTGATAGAGCTTCGCTTGTTTTACTAGCCTGATGGGAAGTTGGGGCAGGAGCCTCAGAGTTTCGCGCCCACTCTCTTCCTTTAACTTGCACATGTGTCTCAATTCCTAGAGAAAAGTAAGTTTTCACATTCATTTTGTATATGTTGCACAAAACTTTATGGTTAAAAAAAGGTCTCCACTACTGTCAAGCCTCTCTAGTTTATCCATTTCCTCAGGTATTTGGGCAGTAAAGACATGTCCGTGTATGACAAGGACCACATTTTCAGTGACCAGCAATGCCATTAACCAGAGAATGTGTGGGTTTCAGGCCAGCTTACAGGAATCTTCTCAACCTTCCTGAGTTACTCCCTTTTTGATCTTCCATACTCACTCACTATCCTGGGGTTTAAATGTTCCTCTGCACAGCTGGATCGCAGAGTTTTCTGGGTCGAAGTTCAAACTCTTGACATTTTCTTTGCTGTTTTGCCTGCATGTATGTCTGTACACCATGTGCATTCCTGGTGCCTGCAGGAGGTCAGAGAGGGCATAGATCCCTTAGACTGGAGTTATAGATGGTTACGAGCCACTGTGTGGCTGTTGGGAACTGAACCCTCGTTCTCTGTAAGAGCAGTCAGTATTCTTACCTGCTGAGACATCTCTCTAGCCCTATTTTCTATGTTTAATTATTCTCTCTGTATTGCTTTATAAATCTGCAGGATGGTTGGACCCTTCACCTTTCACCTTTGAAGTCAGTTTCAGAAGAAAACTGGGACCTCTTGGGAACAGAGGGAACACTTTCTGGATCTCCATTTTTGCAGGCCACATTTTGGGTCAAGAACCACATGCTACTTCATTCTGTGGCTCCCATGGTGGCCTCCTTTGCATCAGGCAGGAAACAGGAAGGCACATTTTATAAGCACTTGTCTAGTGTTCTCTGTTAGAATTTCAAGCAATAGTACAAAGCAGGCAAATAGAGCAGAAGTGGGGCCGTCCCCAAACCAGACACAGGGCATCTTGTTTGAATACAAGGCACCATGAGAAATGACACCAGGCTATGCAGTAGCAGCTACCTGCAGCACTCAAGTGAGGACATTTTGAACTCACTGAAACTTATAGGTATGTTGCCTTGTGGACTAGAAGGAACCTTTCTTTCTTTTTTCTTTCTTTTTTTTTTTCTAGACAGGGTTTCTCTGTGTAGCCTTGGCTGTCCTAGAATTTGCTCTGTAGACTAGTCTGGCCTCTAACTCACAGAGATTCACCTGTCTCTGCCTCTCAAGTGCTGGGACTAAAGGCATGCACCACCACTGCCTGACCAGAACCTTCTTTTGAGCTACGTGTGTAGGTCATTCTTACCATTTTCCTGATTTCCCAAGAAGGCAGAGTTGCTTGTCCAAGACAAAAGGGCTGTCCATGGCTCTGTCCCAGGAAGATAGCATAGCAAAGATTGAAGGATAGTATGGCAAGTGTTAGTACTCAGGCATCTGTACTGACTGCCGCTGGGGTCCTGGCAGGATGAGTCCTCAACTGCAGCCACTAAGAGCATCTCCTGTGCACATTTGCTCCATTCCCTTTTAAAAGGTGGGCCTTGCTTACCTTCCATCTCTTTCTCTCTCTCTCTCTCCCTCCCTCTCTCTCTTTCTTTCTCTTTTTGTTTCTCTCTCTTCCACCACTCTTGTCCCCAGGGTCCATCTAGTCTCTGCCCCCTTCTCTGTCCTGTTTTCTGCCCCTTCTCTCCTTTTCCAACAAACCTCCCATGTGAGCCCTTTGCATGGTGCAACTTCTTTTTGCAGCATTTTTAAATAAATTGCAACATTGGTTCATAGTTACTTTCCTCTCATGACTTAGCCAAACCATTTTTAATATAAGACTTAGACTCCTTAGGAAAGGATAACTATTTAAACATTTAGCATATATTCCTTGCTTGATGTTGTTTATGCTGGTTGTAATTCTAATTTTTGCAGTTGATATTTGCTCTTATTGTATATAGTTTTGTATTAGGCTTAGAACTCTCTTAATTTAGACAAAAGGGGGAGGTGCTGTGGGAACTCCTTTAGCCAGTAGCCTTTAAGATACCAGCCCACTTTGGGCGTGGCCTCATACACTATAAATGCAGACAAAAAGTGTGTGTAGGCCTCTTGGCTGCTGGATATGGTTCCAGTTACCAATGTATGCAAAGGACTGCAGATTTCTACTTTTTCTGTGAGTTTATCCCCAGATAAATAAACCTTTGTTATACTCCATTTCGGGCTATTGTGGAACTCTTTTGTACACCAACAGAATGTTAGTACTCAGGCATCTGTACTGGTCTGCCCTTAGGGTCAGGACAGGATACATCCTCAGCTGCAGCCATTAAAAGCACCTCCTGTGCATATTTGCTGTGTTTCCTTATAAAAGGTGGGCCTTACTCACCTCCCGTCTTTCTGTCTCTTTCTCTTTCTCTCCTGCCACTCTTGTTCCCATGGACTAGTCTCTGACCCCTCTCTACCCCTTCTCTGTTCCCTTTTCTGCCCCTTCTCTTCCAATAAACCTCTCATGTGAGCCCTGTTGCATGGTGTGATTTCTCTTTACAGTGTAGCAAGGATAATGAACAAACTTTTTACCAATGTTTCATCTGATATCAACTAGTGGTGTAAACTTTGGACACAACTTACATATCCTCAAATTGCCCTTCTTTCTTTTCTTTCTTTCTCTCTTTTTTAGGTTGCCTTTCTAATATAAAACAAGAACGATGATATTGTCACACGTGGCTAGTGCATAAAAGACACTCAAATATTAACTCCTATTTGTCATTGTATTTCATTAAATCAAGCTGGCCCACATTTGCAAGCCTAACCTTCAGATTCAGACATTTGGCCTGCTCTGTGCACCAGGGCACACAGTGGCCCATATTAGATGACACGGACATTATAAGACACCACTATGGCAGTATCTGAGCTTATAGACCATGGCAACACTTTGAAAATAAAACTCTTGTAGTTTCAACAGAAATGTATTTTTCCACGATAAGATGAACCTTCTTTAAGTCATTGCTTACAGGGATTAAGAGGTCTATGTCAACAATAAGGCTGTTATAAACTTAGGCTCCACACTGTCTCCCACAGGAATTAGACAAGCCTCATGATGTGCTAGAGGCAGAAAAAAAGTGACCCAAGAAAGGACTAAATCTTCAGTTGTTATATGTTTTCCCATGTCAGCGCTGTGTTTTGAAAAGGCAGAGGGACGGCCTGCTTCACAACTTTGTCTGATCTTTCTGTGCTTAATGAAGTATAGAGTGTTTTAATTGACCTCCCCACACCAGGAAACAAGAACAAACAAGAGTTTGTTCTTGATATCAAGTATCAGCAGTCAAAATACTTGCAAAGCCTTTTAAAAATCAGAACGTCACAGATTTAATAGGAAGTCGATGCCCCGTACTCATACGTGGCTATTAACAATGTTTTATTTTCTTTATTAAAAAAGTAGAAATGACAGAAAAAAAACACTCTTGACAGAAAATAATACCAGTGACCTAGACTCACTGAGCTGAGCCAAAGCTGCCCTTGTTATGAAGGAAGGAAATATCATTCAACACTAGCAAATCCTCATGCAATTGACAAAACACCAGCGGGGTCAGAGCCTGGGGGATGTGCATGGAGAAGGCTGAATCAACCAAAGAGCAAATGTTTCAATGCTCACGTTGCCCAATCATGTTTTCAAATAGCATCTTAAAAAACAAAGTTCTATATACAGATATGGTACAAAATGTATCTTATGACAAGTCTCAGATATAAATTTAAGGCATCCAGATATTCTGCTCTGCTGGTGAGGTGTTGTTTCGGTGGTCTTACTGTCTTCGTCTCCAGGAATTCCCAGTGGCGGCCGGAGGGCATGCGTAAGAGTTATAAAAAGAGTGGTCTATAAGAAGAGTTCCTTTGATTCTGGCTCAGCATCGTGCTTTCTGCTGTAGGTTTTCTTCGTGTTTCTCCTGATGTCATTATGCCTAAGCAGAAGAGAAACCACAGGCCAAAATTAGATAAAACCATGGTCAGGTTACAAGACGCCGCCGCTAAACAGCTCACCAAAAATGGAAGTTATCCATCCCCAAATCATCCTGAAGAGCAGCACTTCATTCCAGGAGGCAAATCAGTCGCTTTTCATACAAACTACTGTTTAAATGTAATGAAAGCAGGCATGATATAAAAAGGCACACGCACTAAGCACATCTGAATTTGGCTTCAGGAGCAAACTATTAGCCACACTGATTAGAGCCCAGGCACTCTGTAGTCAAGGGGATTTTATCAGAGACAAGCATGATAGGACGCATAGTGTTGCTGGTTGCATGGAAGCAAGAGTTTTGTTTTTGTTTTGTTTTATAGTTTCAAATGATTTCAAGGAATCACTGGTGACACTGTGGATTCCACAAGAAGCTGGAGTCTTGAAGCTCTGAAAAGAATGTCTTTAGGGATGACTGCAGACTGGCATGCTGAAGGACCGCAAATAGGTGAAGGTATGGGAAGTAGAAAACTCTGAACCATGAGTGCTGTTTCCAGCCTAATCCTGACTCTATACTGTGGAAGAAGAGGACAAAGGGACAGATGTTCTTCTATGAGTGATTTTCCCCTCTGGATAAGATACATTCATTTTTATGATGTAGTAAATGCATCTATTTAAAGCTTCCAGAGAGGAGAGAGCCTTATTTCTGGGCAAGTCTGTCTACTACTAAGTTATTACTGTTGCTACACGAGATGCAATCAAAAGCTTCTTTCTGGTAATGGTTCTAATATTTAGATGCAGGACAAGCTTAAGAGTGTGGCTTTATGACCTCAAAACCACACTTGCTGCTTGCTTACTGGTATGGTTTGGCCATGGTTGGAATGCGTCCCCAAGGCTCATGGCTATAAACTAAAAGGCAGCTATGGAACTTAGAGGAGGAAATCTTGGGGTCCCGATTGAATCCTTGTGAGTTCATAAGAAGCGTCAGTCAGGGGATGTAGTTCAGTGGTAGAGTGTTTGGCTAGAACACATAAAGTCCTGGGTTCAATATCCAACTCTCAGAGAAAAAAAGGAGAGAGAGAGAATAGGGGTGGGAAGGAGAGGCTAAAATAAGACTTACTGTTAATATGAACTCTTGAGCCAGACTGTTCAAATTCAAATCCTGGTTCCACAATTTATAACCATCATTACTGTGTAATCTTGGGCAAGATGCACAATTATCTATGTCTTTTTCCAGTGTGCAAATGTGGATAATAATAGTATCTGTCGTATATATCATTGTGAAGATTGAAAGAGCAGAGATGTGTAACGCGTCTGGAATATTTGCTGGCCTGTTTTTATCACCCATAGCAGGATGCCAGTAGATTATAGGGACACTGACAATTTCTATGACATTGTATTTAGGAATACAGAATGCTGAAGAAAATTGGAACGAAAAGGCACAGCACATTCAGAAGAACATGAATAGTGGATGGAGGGCGAGCTGCAAGAGGCTAACAGCTTTTTTATTTTGTCCTTGGACAATTTCTACATGTATGTAACATACTCCGATCACTCCCTCAATTCTGTCTTCTCTCCCTCCCTTTATATAAGTGTGCCCCTCCATCTCTACCAGTTCCTCTCTTAGACTTCTGCCATTTGCTTTTGTTTTGTGACCCTTTAATTTAAGCAGGACCATTGGTGTGAGCATTGGATTAAAGCAACCTGTTGAGGTGGTTACAAGAGTAACTAGTAGGCACACATTTGAAGACAGCCATTCCTTCTCAAATTAACAGTCAGTTCAATAGTAAGGGTAGGGTTTCCTCAGCCCTTCCTCATATAAGCCTGACTGTAGAACAGCCAGGCTCTTCTTCTTATTATTACTCAGATGTATTTGTATAATCTTGATGAAAATCCAAGTAAATACGCTAAAGAGTTTAGTTCTTGAAAGGGTATCTTTGCTTTGAGATAGGGGATGTTGCTTTGGACATACGCAAGTGAACCCTCTTTCTGCAGGAAAAAACCTAGTTTGATTAGAGAAAGCCAAGTCCCAACCAAGTAAACTGTTAATTTAATATGAGACATTTAATATGATAATAATTCAGTCTTCCCTGAATCCTTCAATTACTCAATCTTCAATTGCCAGAATTCAAAAGAACAAAAGTGGGTAATTCTGGCACAAATCATTCGGATAATTGTTGTGCCTTGATTTCACTCTTGGATATGAAATCACATTCTGAGTGACCAAAATTAAAAAGGAGAGCCTTATATTTAAATAACTGGTTTTCAAGTGTTCCAGCGTGCTGAATCATCTGGGCACACACTGTATTTCCACAGCACGTGGCGATCCCACAGCAACTTACAGGATCAGTGTGCTATGGCCTGCAGCCTGCCACACATTCCCCCGCTAACCAAAAGAAGGGCTTGCTAAGCGTGCTCCCTCTTCCAGCTTTACTTGTAGTCAATCTGTACAATTTATTTACGGAAAGGTGAAATTGTGGTTCAAAATTAAATATATACTTTAATACTCAAATAGAAGCTTGCTGCAGAAGAGAGAATTCAAATGTATTCATAGAGCATAATAGCAGCCCTCCCCTGGTAGGATAGTAGAGACAAGATTTTGTCCTGCTTTTTTTCCTCCTTTTTATTCTTCCTTTTCATCTGTTGGGCTCTTTTCCTTTCCAAATATTTATGAAGCCTCTTCCATATGCCAGACACCATTCCAAACACTGGGAATACAAGGGCTCTCAAGGGGGACTGCTCTCACGAAGCTATGGTATGAGTTTATTCCTATTCTCCTGTGAGTGTCTTCACTATGACTTGTCTGAGATCAGAGGCCATGCCTTACTTTGGGCAAAACATGTCTTTTGTGTATGGGAGTGCACATATGGGTACATGTTTATGTAAGTACAGCTGTGTGCACGTAGGTATGCATGCACATGTGTATACATGTGTCTGGTGGCCAGAGGACACCCTCAAGTGTTGTTCCTCAAGAGGTGTCTAACTTCTTTCCTGGGCTTTGGTTTTCTTGTTGGTCTGGGGTTCACTGGCTTTGGTTGGTTGGCTATGTAACAGGCTGAGTATGCCAATCTGTTGACCCAGCATTGGGAGAACAAGTCCACACCACTGTGACTGGCATTGTTAATGTGTGTTCTAGGTTCAAGTCTTCAAGTCTACACAGAAAGTACTGAGCTATTTTCTCAGTTCCCCCAAATATGTGCCTTACTGATAAAGATGCTGAAAAGAAAGGCATGGTTTGTCAGCCAGGAGTAGTGGTATACGCCTTTAATCCCAGAATTTAGGAGTCAAGGGAGGTGGATCTCTGAGTTCTAGGCTAGCCTGGTCCACAAAGCAAGTCTCAGAGCAACCATGGTTACACAGAGAAGCCCTGTCTTGAAAACAAATTCCTACTACTGGCTTGCCTTGTCCAGTCTTGACTTGAGGCTTTGAGCCTAGTCTTTTCCCATGTTCGGATGTTCAGTGGATATCCCTGGGAGGCCTGCTTTTTTCTGAGTGGAAACAGAAGAAGTGGCTCTGGGGGAGAGGGATGGTGGGGGAGGGACTAGGAGGAAGGAATAGAGGGGGAACTGTGGTTAGTTGGGATGTAATGTATGAGAGAAGAAGATGTGGCCCAGACAAGATTTGCATTTGTGATGATTTCAATCAACCTATACATTTCCACAATTCAGCCTTCAGAGAGGTTATGGGGAGGCCCTGCTTTCATAATATCCTAAGATATCCTTACTAATGGCAGACTTATGGTACGGATATGGCACTGGAAGACATAGCTCCTCTTTAAACTTAATTCACAACTGGACCTTCAGAAGTGGGAAAAACAGAGAAGATGAAGAAATGAGCTTTTGTCTTAGGATTTTTGTCTATCTAGTGACAGATAGTTAGGATAAGCAAGCTAAAGAATGCATCCTGGTGGGGTAGTTTTGGTTTCCAGGGAAGATTTCTCCCTTCTCCTCTATGAGCAACAGCAGACCAGTGACACCGTGGACATCAGCCCCAGCCCTGGGCCAAAAAGATGATTCTCTTTGAAGTAGCATTGGGAACTTTGAAATCTATACAAAATACTTGACATTAGCTCTTGGCTCTGGGTATATAATTCTTAAGTGTCTAATGCATGGGTAATAAAAAGCATTGTAAGCGTTTTGACTGCTTCATGTGGTTTTCAAGGAGTCCTCTAATGCTGGTGCTAGGATAGGGGTATGACTCCTTCAGGAAATAGTGCCATGTGGTCATAGGGTGTTATTGGAGGTAGCCAAGGTCCAAAACAAGCGACCACAGGCAGACCCAAGACTTCATTAGCATTTTAAGACCAGTGATTGCAAATATTCTCCCAAAGTTGCAAAAACTCCAAGTCAACTTATCTTCTGTAAGAAAAAAAAAAGAAAAAGATATTGCTCCCCGTAAACTAAGTCATCTTCCAGAGCTGACATACTGAAGAGGCTGTTCAAAGGCTGTTCAAAGCGATAAAGCTGAAGCTGACTTTAAAGGCCACGGAAATTCAGACTCTTTGCTAATCACTCTGTATCAATTTAGAAAAATAAGTAGCCATCAGAATCTGCATATAGACCTGAAAAACAGTCTTTAAAATGCTAAATTTATTGTTCCTACTTTTCTTCTTTTCCTCTCTCTCTCTCTCTCTCTCTCTCTCTCTCTCTCTCTCTCTCTCACACACACACACACACTCTTCTTTTTTTTAATTTTTTTTTAAAACAGGATTTCTCTGTGCAGCCGTGGCTGCCCTGGAACTTTATCTGTAGACCAGGTTGGTCTCAAACTCAGAGATCCACCTGCTTCTGCCTCCCAAGTGCTGGAATTAAAGGTGTGTGCCACCACTATCTGACTTCCTACTTTCCTTTTAGCGAGAAGAACTAAAAATAAAATTCTTAGAAACTGGGCTCTGATTCCAGGGTTCTGGAGCTACTGCCACTGTCTCATATTTGCTAACAAGAGGGTCAGTAGCAGGGAGCTGTCAGCATCTCCACCCACAGTTGAGGCAGCCCTTCACTATTTCAAGAAGTCATTTGTTCTTCTAGCAAGTTCTTTGGTCCAGATTTAAAATCTCCATTGATAGATGAACCCTTGTACTCAGGTAATGCTGCAGGCACCAGAGTTAATTATGTTTTGCCCATTTAAACATTTCATTCTAGCCGCAATTCCTCCAATAAATCTTTCTTTTAAGTAGAGAGGCATTCTTGGTTCATCTGTGGAGTGGGCCAGGCTTGTGCTAGATGTGTGCATGAGATGCAGAGAGAATAGGAAGAACTTACTCTCTCCAGTGTGAAAAACAAACATCCAACAAACAAACTCAACTCCTTTGTAATGGAAACCCATGCCAAACTAAGAGCATGGTATAGTATGCATGGGAGTATAGGGCAGTAAGAGGAAGAGGTCTGGGGGCTGACTATAGATATTGTTTGAATTTTCTAAGTATTTAGCATTGAATTCAAGCCTTGTCACTACATAAGGCTGGTGAATCTGCTAACTTAATTGTAGGAGGTCCTTCTGTATTTCTGCTGCTTTCATTGGTTAAATAAAGAGACTGCCTTGGCCTTTTGATAGGGCAGGACTTAGATAGGCGGGGAAAAAAGAACAGAATTCTGGGAAGGAGGACAGACAGGCAACCACAATGAATCTCCTGCCTGAGATGGATGTAGGTTAGAATCTTCCCGGTAAGCCATGACCCCGTAGTGATACACAGATATGGGTTAAAGCAAGATATGAGAGTTAGCCAAGAAGAGGCTAGATATAATGGGCCAGGCAGTGTTTAAATGAATACAGTTTCTGTGTAATTATTCCGCAGCCAGGAGCCTGGCGGAAGGATGCAGCCTGCGCACCTCTTACTACACTTAATGACTGAGACCTTGGAAGGACAGTTTCTTAAGTGCCGTAGGGAAGTGTTCTACTCCAAGTGGCTCTGTAACCTCATTTTTTGCGCTGAAGTTTCATAATCCTATTACACTAAAATGCCCAGCTTTGTTCTTTCCCTTGTAAAAAGACAGGGTGAAATATTTCTGGCAGGAAAATCTGTCGTGACACTAATTATCTTGTTCCCAGTGGCTGTAGGAGCCTGGAAGCCACAAGAGGCATTTTCCTCTCTGCTCCCAAGGAGTTTGCCAAGTCTTTGTGCTTTCCTTGACTTAGGGACAAAAGCAGAATTTTCTAGGCACCAAGAAGACCCATCCAGCCCAAGACAGGCACAGGAGAGGGTGTAAGAATAGGGAACGAGACCAAGAAGAACAAAGAGGGGGAAAGCATTGATGTTTGGAAGGACATAGAACTTTTCCCTATTACCTTCCCATCTCTAACACTGGCCCAGGAGCCTCTGTCACAGGATGGCAGGAAGCAGTCCTGACTCTCATGTAAACTACCTGCTAGTAGTCAGCTAGTCACTAGTGACTATTAAGAGTCTAAGACTGTTCCTTTAATGTACTGAATTAATGAGACCCCTGATGACAAACCCTACCATGACTAATGTCTGTTTTCCATTCAGACTGGATATAGACAGAGCAGACTAAATTTGACCTAGAGAGGACAAGAAAAAAAAAAGAAAGAAAGAAAGAAACACAAGGAAGATTTTTCTGGAAATTTAGTATTTTGAACTAAAATCTGTATGTATAGTAAACACATTCCTTGAGGGATTTTGAAGGAATGCTGAATACCATGCAATGGTTTTCAAATGATTGAAATGTTTTAGACCCAACAGTTTGCTTTTAAAATGGGTTTTGACGTTAAACGCTTCTCAAATAAACCAGTCCAAAGGCACTGACCACATTAACTCAGGAACCTTTCCTGCCACTTCACCCACTTCCCGCCAGGTCTGGAAACACATGTTGTGCCTCTGAAGGATGAGTCTCAGTCACTGGCTACAGGCTCCTCTTTCTTGTATATGTATACTCTATGCATCTGGGCTTGTTAATGCTTTGTTGGGGAAGACACTTCTTTTATTGGAGGACCTTCATCCAAATGGCGTCTCGACTGGAAGCGGTTTGCCATGCTAAGTGAGAGAGCTTCTGTAGAAGCAGAGGCATGCTTCTCCCAAGAACAACAGTCCTGACAAAAGGCACCTCCAGTCTGCAAGCAGCGCTGAAACAAAGCCCCAGCTCATACTCAAAGTTCTGATTTCTGACGCACAGCTGACCCCTTCTACTTATGACTGAACCTAATTCTATCCTCACTTGGCACCATGCTCCCTTAAAATGCAAACCGAAGGGCCAAAGTCAACTGAGAAACACAGTGAGTGTATGTACAGAGTAGATTCTCCTGACTGATGCTGGGATAAAGCCCCTCCAATGACTATCAGTCACCTTCCCAGGATCTAATTGCCACCTGAACCCTTATCTCTTTGGTGGGTGGGGAAGACTTGCAAGTTTCTTCTCCCTTGGGGGTATCCCCTGCTGAAAAGGGTTGCAGATGCATCATTTTAGAGTACATGCAACTACAAGCAAAGGCATGGCCATGCCTCACGGTGCGCCCCACGCCACATACCGTGCATAGCCACGCAGATGCTCTTCAACCAGCACGTTAGAGGGAAGGTGGACACAGCTGCGGCACATCTCCTAGAGAAGCGCAGGTAAGAATTATCTGAAGACATGCAGCAAGCTCTTCCCATGCACGGGTCCCAGTTAATGCAAGGCATGCAGGCACATTCGAGGGAAATTTGTGGGTAACTGTGGAGATGGCTTTAGTGTTATTGCCAATCCTGAGATCCTCTTAAGTTATTGGGGGGGGGGTTAGGCTTTAATTTTTTTTTAATGCAAGAAGTGTGCTGTCTTAGCTGGCGTGTGCCCTTTCTAGATGTAACCAATACATGGTGAAGTCTTTCATAGCAAGGGAGTTGGTAGATAACTTAAAAGTCAGTGAGGAGGCCGTTGAAGAGAAACGAACTAAAACTGGATTTGGCAGCACCGCAAAAAATACAGACAGGTTCTTAAGACTGTGCTGTAATAGTAATTTAACAACCCAACAAGGAAGAATGATAAGCTTTGGACACTCCTGGGCGGCTTAGTAACTGCAACCGTGAAAAGATCCCAGGCATTCCTTCCACGGGGAGCTGTGCATTTTGGCTGCTATACTGTTTTTGGTGGCATGACAAGCACAGAGCGTGCAGAAATCGTTGCCTAAAAAGATGTTCCTATCTCTTCTTCATGGGATGTGAATTACAGATGAGTTTCCAAGAAATGCTGCTATAAATGACCTCAGCAGTGCCTTCTGCCATCTCCTGTATGCTGGCAAGTACTTCAGCCTCTCCAGTATCTAATCAACATGGAGAGATCTGTGTAGTATCATGCCATGTGGCAGTCCCTGGGGGAGGCTCATTCATTTCAAAGGTCATTTGAGTTAAGTAGTTTAGAAATGGGCTTTCTGTTTATTTGCCTTTAAGCTGGGCTCGAGAGTACCTAGTCCACGAGAACAAACTCTTCCCGAGGCAGAATCAGAGCCAACAAAGGACTGATTTTATGCTGATGGATAGTTTCATTTTGTATTAATGCCTCCCAGTTTACAATTCCTAATGCCCAAAGCACAAGAAAAAGGGACCAGAATGAATCTGTGATTTCTTTACCCACTTTACTCTCAGCATTCTCCAAAGGAACGTGCAAGGGTATATACTTTAACCTGGCACATTTCATCGAAAAAATATACGGATTTCTGAGTTTTGGGGTGACCCTCTCAAGATGGCACAAGTCGGTTACCTGGGCTTTAACAATAACACAATCAATGAAAAGTCATACAAGCATAGTCTGCAAACAGCACTCACGGCCTTATTCTTTCCTTTGCTAGCAGGGCTCACAGGGTTTCCCTTGGCATCTGCCGTCTTCCTTCCAAGTGATGTTAAGGGCAGTGTGCAGGTCTTCAGCTGGTTGGCTGGCTGGTAGTTGTTATTGTTGTTTTGATTACCACTTAAAGTCTCCATAATGGATCGGAAGGTTCCAAAAGGTCTTTTCATTTGTTCCCCTGATTCACTAGTCCTCTGCGGGGCCCTGCCCCTGTCTTTGTCCTTTTCTCCATTTAGTTCAAGGCTAGTTTGCTCCATCTGCACGACAGGCTCCTCAAAGGTGACTCTGAGTTTTGAGTTTTGGGATGTCCGGCGCTTAGATGATGGAGACTTGAGGGCACTCTTGGGGCTAGTGGCAACTTTCTGGGCAGCGGAACTGTCAGGACTGGACTGAGTGGGGTCTGCAGAAGGCTGGGTGGGAGGAGTCATGCCCAAGCCTGGACAATGGGAGTCCAAGTCTGGTTCACTGCTCTCTGAAGTAGGAGATGGGCTGTGCCCATCCAGGGATTTGGAGGCCTTTGTACTGAAAGGAAACCTGCGTCCTGATGGCAGAGAGTGTTTCTTTATCATCAGGTGTAAGCTTTCTGCGCTGTCCATAGTCTCCACACTTTCCACAATGGGCTGTGGCCTGGGCCTGTCTGCTTTTCTCACAGGAGTATTTTTGGGGTCTTCAGAGTTGTTTGAGTCTGTATCAGACTCACTCAATGACCTCTGCATCAACTGCCTCAGTCTGGCTAGCTTCAATTCCCTCTTCTCCAGAGGATTTTTTTTCAAATTCCTAGATGATGCCTGAGCATCCTGGAATTCCAATGACAGCTTTTCCTGGGTGCAGACATTCTCTGAGATTTCTTTTCCCAATAACTGACGCAGGATTTTATCAGAGTCTTCATCTTTTCCTTTGGTTCTAGCCCTGCTGGAGGCTGATAAGCTTCCAAGAACTTGGATTCCCTCCTGGGCTCCTGTTTTGCTCTTGCCTGTAGCCTCATCATCTGCATCTAGGATTCTCCACTGGGACTTTCTAGAAGCTGGTGAGGAGGGTGAACTGAAAGGAAGATGAAGGAGATGTGAGATGATTTCCTACTGCACTGAATGCAGACATAAGTCCCTGCATGACCTTTACTATGATTAGCAGTTTATGGCAAATAAGATGGAAGTTACTTAATGATTTTTCAGAACAATTAGCAGAGACTCCATTCTAGCAGCTGTAGCTAGAGCATAACACGTCCCAAACTTCATGGCTACAAAAATTGTTTTATTGTTTACCCAAAACTAGAGGGAGAAGAATCTTCTTGAAGAGGCAGTAAATTGCAATCCATTCAAAGGTCTTAAAAACTGTTTAGTCTTCATTCCTATGGCTCAGAGAGTTCCTCAAGGAAGCAACCAAAAGTGTTGAAAAGGACATTTATTGTTCATGTTAATGACAATTTTCTCACTTCTGTTTGCAACAATCTAATAAAGCTATGTCTTTATTCTCATTTCATAGGTAAGGCAACAAAAGGGAACATAACTTGTTTGTAGTCATGGCCCAAAGAAATAAAAAGGCTGGAGACTACCTCAGGTCCTGTGACCTAGACACAGACTTTTCATTGTGAGAACTTTTAATTTATTTTTATAAGAGTAAAATGTTTCCTGCTGTCATCTTCTTGGAAAAAAATTAAATGGAATACTAGAGGAAGGATTTAAAGATTTCAAATACCCAACAATTCAATAACTGGTATTACCTGGGTGAAGAAGGGAGTGATTTGCCCTCTGATTTTTGGGCTTCTAGAAGCTGTTGGAGTTGGCTCTGCAATGTGACACGCTCCACTGTCTGTCTGCAGGAAACAACCAAAGAACACAATGTCTGAAGCATGGCCACTGCCAAAACTAGAGGGAGAAGAATCTTCTTGAAGAGGCAGTAAATTGCAATCCATTCAAAGGTCTTAAAACTGTTTAGTCTTCATTCCTATGGCTCAGAGAGTTCCTCAAGGAAGCAACCAAAAGTGTTGAAAAGGACATTTATTGTTCATGTTAATGACAAGCTGTGAAGAAACTAATAACTCATGAGCAAGAGTGAAGGAATTTCAATCATTTCTGCAATGGCAATATTACTTGAATACTGAATACCTATGAACATACAAAAAATTCATCTAATATTTGTATGTGTATATTATAATCTACTAGTCTTAAATAAAAAAGCATATTATAAAATCCTATGTGTAATCTAGTCTCCTTTGTGTGTGTTTGTGTATATGTGTGTGCACGTGGAGACTGGAAGGTGATGTTGAACATCTTCCTCTGTTGCTCTCCACCTTAGTATTTGAGACAGCATTTCTCACTGCACTTGGAGCTCATGGTGCAGCTAAAATGGCTGGGCAGCAGGATTCAGGAACCTGGCCATGTCTGCCTCACACTGCAGAGATTATGGATGTGAGCTGCTAAGCCACAACAGTTTTAGGGAGAATTTCTCTTTCCCCATCAGCAGAACAGAAATCTAGAAGGGTGTATTTCAAAATGATACTGTTATTTTCTAAATGATTGTCTTTGCTGTTTGCTTGCTTTTGAGACAAGGTCCCTCTGTGTAGCCATAAATGGCTTGGAACTTGCTATGTAGACCAAGCTGGCCTTGAACCCACTGAGCTCTAACTACATCTGCCTTCTTACATCTGGGATTAAGGGCACAGGACACTTAGCCTAGAAACTGTTTGAATTTTAGAAGTGTTTGTAGAGGTTCCTAATCATAAACATAAAACAAAATGCAACACAAAATACCTACATGTACTTTGGGTAACAAATAGCTTTGTATGCTCTTATATAAAGAACAAATAATGCGTGATAACACTCCATTTCCTCTGGACATAAGAGTATGTATATCAGAATGTGCTTTTAAGTCTAGAAAATAGGCTAAAAGTCACAGCTATAGGAAGAAAAAATCACTTCAAAAACATATATTATTTTTTTTCAAAAACATAAATTGATATGAATCAATCAAATTGAATCTTTTTTTTTTCTTTTGAGTCAAGGTCTCTCACTTGGTAGCCTTGGGAGGCCTCTGGCTCACCGTCTAGACTGGGCTGGTTTTGAACTCACAGAGCTCCTTCTGCTTCAGCCTTTTAGGTGCTGGGATGAGAGCAAATTGACTCTTACTCTACAGGAATGAGAAGCATTTATTGAACACAGTAAGCAGTATTAATATAGTCCCCCAAGAATGTCTATCCATGTCTAAATTCCCAGAAGTCATAAACATGTCATACGACATGGCAAAAGGGAGTCGATACTGTCTATAGCTGATGTTAAAATAGGAAGGTTTCATATGGGTTTCTGGGATGGACTGTTCTGCTCATATAAGCCTCTCACAGTGGGGAGAGGTTAGCAGTATGGGAAGGACTTGACCTTGCTGCTGATGTCATACACAGAGAAAGGAGATTATAGGCTACAGGATACAGTTGGAGGCAACCCCCATCTAGCAGTCAGAAAGTAGCAGGAATCTTGTCATCCAAATGCAAAAAGCTGATTCTATAACAATCACCGTATACCCTGTGTTTTAGGAAAGTGGCCTGTCAACGTTTAGATCTTAGCATGACAAGATCCCTGTTGGCATTCTATCTTATAAAATATAAGGCAAACTTGTCCTATATTAAGTCACTAATTCTGTGATAATTTGTTATAAACAACAGAAAACTTACATGATTAGTTTAGCATCAAAATGGTAACAGCTCTCATGAGCCATGGCACAGAACTAAATGGAGGGTTTGTAAGTATTCTTACAATGACTATCTTATCTTAGTATGGACTAGAGGAAGCCTGGCATTCTTGCAGGATCATGCTGCATATACTTTTTTGTCTAAAAGTACTTCTGTGGAGTCAGATCCTGATAACATCTTCCACAAGTCCCAAGCATCTTTTTCTCATAAGCAGTCAGCATTATTTCTAATAATTCACCTCCCCAAACAAGTCAAGTCTGTAACCTTAGTTCATCTCACCTATTCTGTCAAACTTACTGATTCAAACTTAGTCATGGGGTTGAACAATGGCTCAGAAGCTAAGAGCATTTGATGTTTTTGTAGAGGACCCAGATTTGATTCCCACAACCCACCCTGGGTCACTCAGAGCAAATTGTAATTCCAGTTAGGGGATCCAATGACTCTTCTGGTCTCCATGATGACCTGCACACACTTGGTGCACAGATATACACTCAGGCCCACATTCATACACATAATATAAGAGCAAAAATAAATCTTAAACAACAATAATAAAAACAAAACCACAAAGTCGTCCAAAGCAAGACCTAGCAAACCCTTAATGGACCATAGAGCCCATATCTTAGACTTGGGAGTCACGAAGCTTTTGGAACAACCATTCAGCTCTGTCCTTTTAGCATGACTTTAACCTTGCCTAACACACAGGTGAACGTGTGTAGTTGTGTGCCAACCACACTACTTACAAAAATAGGTGGTGAGCAGTTTTGCCAGTTTACTATTTGCTGACACCAGCTTAATAGAGGAGTAAATACACTCCACTTTGCTAGTTGGATACATACTAAGTTTGTGTGTGTGTGTGTGTGTGTGTGTGTGTGTGTGTGTGTGTGGTATTTTAAGAGACAGAAATAGGGGCTGGAGAGATGGCTCAGCAGTTAAGAGCATTAACTGCTCTTCCAGAGGACCTGGGTTTGAATCATAGAACCCACATAGTGGCTCATAACCATGTATGACTCCAGTTCCAGGTGATCTAATGGCCTCTTCTTCAGGCACCAGGCATGGACACAGCGCACAGATATTTGTGCAGAAAAAAAAACACTCATACACAGAAAATAAACAAAACAATGAATTATAAAAACAAACAGGAAGACAGACATTATTAAGAAAGATAAAGCACTCTGAGAACATGAGCGACTGGGTGGGCTAGGGAAAGGTGCACACTCAGAAGTTTGTAGAGGAAGTTACCTTTTCAAAGATTTATTACATATCTTTTAGGAATTGTGACAGAATTTTAAAAAATCCCATGTGACATCAGTTATGTTGACTGTCAGTTACAACCAAAAGAACAATGAAGGGCACTCTAATTCTGTATATTTGAAGGAAGCTTCTAGAAAGGCTCAATCATCCAATTACAGAGAGAAAACTGTATTTGTGTACTATGTCAGTGTGCCAGGATTGCTGTTGAAGTATCACAAGTCTGGGGGCTTAAACAACAGGAAATGTTAAAAAAAAAAGATATTTTGTTTTTATTTTATGTGTCTGTGTGAGTAGTTACATGTATGTAAGTGAACCATATGTGTGCCTTGTGCCCTCAGAGGTCACAGAGGGGGTCAGATCCCTTGAACCACATGATGGAGATGCTGGGAATGATCTTCTGCAAGAGCATCATGGGCTTTTAAGTACTAGAGCATCTCTCCAGCCCCAGACAATATTAATCTGAGTCTGAGAGGCCTAAGTAGTCTGAGATGAAGTTGTCAGCCATGTTGGTTCCTTCTGGGGGCCAGGATGGTGTCCATCTTGTACCCTGTGCCTGTCTCCTAGGGTCTAGTGTTTATTGGCGAACTCTGGTTTCACGGTTTGTATATATTTCCCCACGAGCATTGTCTTCATGTTCACATTGCATACCCTCTGGGTATATGCCCCTCACCGTTACTTATAGGGATGGTAGTCACCAGGTTAAGACTCACCACTATAACCCCACTTGAACTTGCTATCTTCTCTGAATATCTGATTTCCAATTAAGGCTAGACTAAAATACTAAGGTTTAGGACCTTCCTGGTGAGACAGAATTCCATTCCAAATACTAGGTTTACTAACAGGGACTTCGGTAGAGTTGAAGTTTGCCATTTCTAGACAGTAGCAACGGTTATAAAGGAGTTGGGAACAGTATTGTAATAAGGAGAAGCACTCAAGGCTAACTGTCCCCAAAGCTCACCCTGGGTAAAGCTCAGGTGTTTTCAAGCTTTGGAAATGATTTCCCTCCCTTGTCCTGTTACCCATGACCTATAGCATAAAGGCCACAGAGCTCTGTGGCTGCTTCATGGGATTTCTCTACACACTTCTGGGTTTGCTCATGTCACTAAAGTACATACCACACAGAAGGTCAGTGCCCACAAGAGCACTGCACACATTTCATTTTATCACTGGACTAACAACACTTGTCCACAGCATTTGGATTTCAAGACAACTGGATGGCTGCCATCTGTCAGTGTATAGGGCTTGCTTATCCCAGGATAACTAACGGAGAGAGTGGTCTGGACCTTGAATTTGCAAAAGTCACCAATATAACAGCAAAGCAACTACGCAGCTCATAAAAAAATTTTCAGAGTCTGAGGCATAAAAGCTGAGATTTAAAAAAAAAATCTATTTTCTGGGTGTGAAATTTTAGGAAAAGTATTCTATGGGATGGTTTTAAAGTTCCTCTTTATGAGTAACATTTATCACTGGAGGGAGTGGATGGTGCTTCAGCATTTTTGGAAAGGTATTGAGTAACAATCCCCTTATATCCTCAATATTTTAGGGTTGAACCCAGGGCCTCTGCATGCCAGGCAAGTGCTCTACCACTGAGTTATTGCCCCAGCCTCTCTAAATTTTAAAATACATGCCTTTTATTCTGTCTACTCCGTTATTCAGAAAGCTATGGAAATACTTAAAGACTTATAAAAGAGTCTGCTCACTGTGGAAAAATAACTCAGTGAGTTATTAGGTTATTAACTAATATATACTCTTCCTTCAGCTACAGCGAGATCTTGAAGTCTGCCCAGGCTCACCTGTCACGGAGAAGTTTTGTTTAACTGACAGAACATTCTTGGAGGAAATCTTTTATACTTTAGGTTTTAAACTCAGATTACTTTAGATCCTACCAACATGAGGGGGACAAGAGTCTTGCATATTTGAAAGAAAAGAGGGCACATAGAGAGACAAGGGGTTGCCTGAGCTCAGGGAAGGCACAGGGAGTCTAAGGTCACATCATAGTGTTACCTGACGCATATCTGCAACCAGTTAAGGTCTCTTGCCTATACTGGCCCTTTTCTCATCCAAGTAAGTTGTAAATAGGAGACATTTCTTTTCTCACTAAACTCTGGTAGAGGGCTGGAGAGGTGGTTCAGTGGTTATAAGCATTGGCTGCTCTTCCAGAGGACCCTGGTTTGATTTCTAGCACCCACAAGGTGGCTTACGACTGTCTACAACTGCAGTTCCAGGAGATCTGATGACACCACATTCTTACCTCTGTGGGCAACAGGCACACACATAGTGCGCAGACAAATATGCAGGCAAAAACTTCAGGCATATAACATAAAAATATTTTTTAAAAGCTAGAGTAGATTCATCACCCATTATACTATATTGTACTGTATTATATTATAAATATCTGTATTATAAATATCCTTGTTAAATGTATATAAATATGCATATATATTTTAAAAATAAAATTTTACATTTTTCTTCTAAAATTTAGTTTAATGCTTAAAGTATTTTGTCCTTCTAATCTGTTAAACTGTTTGGACTCCTGATTCCAATTACCAAGAAAACTCCCTCAACATGGCAGCTGTTGTGTGATCTGTAAGATTTCTAAGGTCAGAGGTTGGTCCCTCACTAACTCCTTAATTCTTTCTAGACTCACACCTGATGTATTTATATTCCATCCCATCTTCTTCAAGTATTTATGTTGTGCCCATCGTCCACAAATGCTTCTCTGACACCTGATAGGCACTGGGTACCAGTTTCATAACCAATCAGGCAAAATGACTTTAAGAAGTGACATTTATATTCTGAAGCCTAATTAAAACCCTGCTTCATTTTGTTTTCCCCAATAAATTTGCTGTGGATGGGTATTAAGACACTTAAATCTGGAATTTCCCAAAGACACACTTCCCTTGTTGAGAACACGGAAGGGGGCCATTTCTAGCCTCTCCTTCTCCCCCACTCTTCACGATTTCCTACACAAAGAGTGAAAGGACAGAGAGGATGCTTGTGAGCCACTCAGGCTCTGCTGCCACCTGTCGCTGAGGGGACAGCAGTGTAGATGAACACTCCCTGTCTACGAAGACTGTGATTCCCTGTTGGTGCGCCTGCTCTGCACTTTGTGGCTTATTACCATTTTGCCTCTTTAGAGCTCGTATGTTAAGCATGTACACAGGTTGTGAGCCTCTAGGATGGGGGAAGAAAATATGAGAATGCCCAGATTCCGTTAATACCTGGAAGGAAGGGAACTCCTCAAAGCCCTTGGCTCAGATCTAAGCACAAGAAATACAAGGTAGACTTCGTTCTCTAGGAATCAAGTGGCCACTTACTCCTTTAGCTGCTTGGTCAACTTTACCACTTGTGAGGCCAGTGACATGCAGGTCTCTACTACCACTAGGTACCGGGAGCACAGGGTGTGCCCATGCCGCTCAGCACTCTGGGAGGGCTTTTCCCCAGCGTGGTTCTGCATAGTGACATTTGCTCCATACTCCACCAGGGTCTGCCAGAAAATACAAAAACATTTCATTGTATCAGGACTTGCTTTTTATTAAACAGATTGTGTGTGTGTGTGTGTGTGTGTGTGTGTGTGTGTGTGTGTATGTGTGTGTGTGTGCAAGATTGTGTCTACAGAGGCCAGAAGAGGACATCAAATTACCTAGAGCTAGAGTTATGGATGGTTGTGAGTTGCTTGGTGTGGGTACTGGGAACCAAACTTGGGACCTCGGGAAGAACAGCAAGCACTCTTAATGACGGAGCTATCTCTCTAGCCCTAGGACTTCACTCTGAACATTGTTTTTAAAAGACTATAACAGAATGCTGGGTAGATTTTTTTCTCATTATTCCAAAGCCAATTATCAGAGTCCATGGGGTTGTGTGGGAAACACCAGTTCAGAGAAAAGTATCTCTAGTGGTCAACCTAGCTGATTCTAGAGGCTTCCCTTCACAGCCAACAACGATGGGACCAAACTGATATTACTATTTTCTTACTCACATGTAGCCTACAAGGGAGGTCTACCAACCCCTCATCCCCTTTATGAGATGGGCAATGCAATGTTTGTAATACTTTGTCATTTTGATGGTTGGGGTTCAAAGAAAGCATTCTTAAAGTCAGAGGAGCTGTGGGATGTGGAGAGTGGCATTCTGTCATTCTACTCCTATTCACTTGGGTAACTATGAGCTCTTGTCAGGCCTGCCTAGTCGGAAATAAAATAATTGGAAAGAGATAGTATAGGGGCCTGGAGAAGCTGTGAAGCGGTTCAATTGGTATGACAAAGATACCAATTGGGTAGACTTCGTAGCAGAGAGCTTGGTGTGACCTTCTCCCTTTCCCAAGGGAGAGGGTTCTCTAGGGTAGTGGTGTGAACTTGTCTCTTTCCCAAGGGAAAAGGTTCTCTAAAGTCGTGGGCAACAGGTGCACCACAGATGGAAGGATGTGTATAAGGTTAAAGAGTTGAAGTTGGAATGAGATCTCTCACATCAAGTACCAAGGGAAATACTCCAGAGGATGCCTCAAAACCTCTACACATCATACAAAAGCTCTATGGAGGTTGCCATAGAGCACAACAGTTGAAGAGGTGTTGAAGCAATGATTTCCAATGAGGCTGTGGCCTTTCTCAGCTGAGTAAGAGGACATTTGAATTTCTTTCTTAATACTTTCTATTTGTTTTTGATAGTATAGCTGGAATGGGGTGGGTAGGATCCCACAAGGTGGATTAAGGAGCAGTCAAGCCTCATTGTGAGTCCTTCATCTAGCCTCAGAGTGTGGAGAAGAATGGTAATGTTTGAATATTGAGGTTTAAAACTGTTTTAGAGCAAAATTTAACAGGCAAAAGCAAGCAGAGAAGTTATGGCATGTGGCCAAAGTATCATAAATTGAGGAGAGGAAGACTCGACAGAGCATGGCTGAAGTCAGTGACCTAAAAACATGGAAATGGTTCCATTTTCAGTACTTTCATTTAATACTAATTTAATGTTGTTAGAGTCTGTATGGAAGCTGTCACATGAATAGTAAGAACTTGTTGCTCCCTGACATATTCTTTGATGACATGATGATGCTGATACTACAAACCTGGGCTTACCTTGGTAGTAATGATTTCCCCCCACAAACAGTGTTTGTGTTTAGTATCATCGACTGCTAGACTCAGAGGCCGTGTTCATTTTCCTCTTAGTTTATGACTGCTCACCATGAAAGGTCAGCTTTCCATAAAGCCACTTCCTCTCTCTCTCAGGGTGTCACAGAGACCCTGTCAGCAGGAAGCTCCAAGAGACTCAGTCTAAACACACACTGTTATTCCTGCCCTTGACTCTGATCCCGGCAGTTTGCCCTCCGCTCTCCTCCCCCAGTCCCTTTCTCAACCCATAGGGCCCCTTACTTTCTCTACTCTCTCATTACTATTATTTTTTAATCTTACACACACTGGATAGACTCTGTCTGAGTTATCCAGTTTCCACGGTGCCTAGTGCCAAAAACATCGTTGTGTGAAGTGGAGTGACGAATGCCCTAGGAGGCAGCCTACTTCTCTCCACATATTAAAAAGAAAATATCTAAAGTGTAAACAGAAGTAGTAGCATCCCCTGGGTTTCTTCAGGCTTCAGTCACTGATTAGTTTATGAAATGTTTGCTTCAGGATTATTAAGCATTGTTCCATCTAATGAAAAGACCCATCTCTTTTTTTTTTTTAAATCTTCATCCAGTTGCCTTTCTTCCATAGAAAAACAACACCATAACTTTAATCATTTTGCATATATTGGTAAGAAATTTGGCTTTTTCTCCATTCTACACTTTCTTACTTATCACTTTTCCCCCCATGTTAGTGTGTTAAATTAGGAGATGCACCATTGCCAACCCTGATGGGACGGCATCCAGATACTCTGTATATTTCCTCTTCAGTTGGCTCTCTAAAGAGCAGATGTGTGAGCCCAGGTCTTCTAGAGAACTTCCTGGTATTCTCTGCATTTTTGCTGTTATTATACTCTTAGCTTTTATATTCAAGGTGCTGGCATACCTTCTTAAGTGACTTTCTGAGCAACCGGCTCTCATTGCCCAGTGCTCTCTGACTTGGATGTAGTCTTCCCTTCCCATAGAGACCCTTTATCCACTGAGTGCTCACCTTGTGATGTGGCTCAGTGACCACAATACTCCCCCTACCCCACTCGCTGCCTCTGCTTAATAATCCTTAACTATCCCATGCACAGAGAACATGAGACTTTTTTGTAAGCTATGTTGGGTTACAAGTGTGAGGCTACTTGAGGCTGTTGGGTGAAACCAAGGCCAATCAAGGCTGAGCCTGGTCTGCCAAAGGCCCAAAGGGATCCATGACCTAACTTCTCTGACTCTGGGCCTTCTTAAACACATTTGTGAAGCTCAGTCCAACCACAAAGAAAGAAAAGCCCAGGGTTCTTACTGTCCAGTTTGTTATCCCTACTGTACAGTACAAAAGCTTATTAAGTACAGGCATTTTCATAATGAACAAAATTCCTTCCTTCCCTCTATTGTTACTTCTTGTCTTCCTTCCTTCCTTCCCTCCCTCCACTGCCACTGTTTTGTTTCTCAAGATGCCCCTTTCTGACTGCGAGCAGCAAGCCGTGCACCTGTATGCATCCAAGGTAGCCATGCTGGGAGGCGACGTGAACAGCACTGTTGCCTTCCTGGTCTACTTCGTCCAGCGAGATGCCTTGTTCTTGCATAAACTGAAGAAGCCACAGGAGAATCTTTTCCTATACATATACAAGAGCACTTGGGATTAGTGGAATATCATGCAGAGAAGCTGAATCTAAAGAAACAGCAGTAGAACTTACGAGCAGTAGATAACATCAAATATTACTTATCCTATCAAAAGGATATTCCCATTCAGTATGCACGAAAAGCTGTGGGTCTGACTGAAATGCAAAAGAGGACTGCGTAGAGGATTTCCAAGGTGGGACGTTTTCTTGGAAGTGTTCTTGTTACTTATGCTACAAAAGCGGGGAAGATTTACAGAAAGTATCGGTCCTCATAGTCACATAGCTAGACAGATCTGAAGTTGAAACCCGAATCCAGGTCTTTTGATGTCAAGTCTCTTAAGGCGACACTTTCAATTCTGTTAAGCTGCCTGTAGCTTTCAAGCCAATTACCCCAAGACCTTACACTACCAACACAACTCGATTTACTTTTAAATTTATATTCTTAAACCATGCCCCCCCTAATCCTGAACATCCTGCAGTCCACAGACTGAACATGAATCAGTGCCATAGTTGTCAAGTCCAAGATAACCTTGCTGAGATAAAGCAGAAACTTCTTGTTCTTGTCTCTGACCAAATGCTGGTGGTAATTTTTTTTAAGTATTATCATTTTTTTTCCTTCATGTTAAAGGGAAGGAACCAAAGGCAATGAAACTGAGTCTTTCAGAAGCGAAGCCAGAGAGCGAGCAGTTAGGCAGTCAGGATGTTTTGTCGTAATCTGTTTGCAGTTTACCCAGTGAATGTTTTGTGGTATTTTCATGTCATGGTTTTTGGAGAAAGCAAGGAGATGGGATTTCACTGTTTTAAAATAGAAGAATTAAATATAAAGTAAAAAACATGAGAGTGGTTAAAAACAACAGCATGAAGCTTAGTGGGTGGAATGTGACATTTAAAAAGATGATCATGTGCTTGGAATAGCCTTGAACTTTTTTCTTCTTAACCTCTTAAAGGATTTTCTCCCCTCTGGTTATTTGTTCCGACTGGTCATGAACTTTTTTTTGGATTAAATTTGCCCTCATCTTCTGAACATGCCAGTTAATTTGTCAAAGGAATTTTGGATCCAAACAGCTAACTCCTAAATGTTTTTTTCTCTGCTGGCCAATAGGGCACTGTTTACAAAGGTACCTAACACGTGGGGACAGACAGAATGTCTGTCTAAGTGAGCAAGCTGGAGTAAAACCCCTTAAAAGCAAAATGAGGAAAATGGAACTGATTCCTACATCTGAGTAAGACAGTACCTGGAAGGCAGGATGAATGCTAGCTGCGGATGGAGGTGGACCTGGGAGAACAGGATGAATGCTAGCTGTGGATGGAGGTAGACCTGGGAGAGAGTCAAAGGGTCTTCAAGGGTCCCCAGAAAATGAGGTGGGGCTGAGGCTAGAGACTCAGCTTGAGAACTAGAAACTGGAGCAGGGAGTCCTGATAGGCTTAACTTTCTTCTTCAAAGACCAACTTACAAGAAATTGGGGTGATGTTGGGCCCAGAATACATAATGTTTTCATGTGCTTGAGACCATAAAGTGGCTACTCTACTTTTCCTAGTCAAATGAGGCATAAAATGCTGGATTTCTTTTACTTGGAAACAGGTTATTGTGTTGTGCAACTTAGTTCTTTTAACATTTTACTGAGGGACAAGAGAGATGGCTCAGGGTGACGACTGCCTTTGCAGACCCAAGTTCAGTTCTTAGCACCTACACCGAATGGTTCCCAATGGCCTGTATTTCTTCCACCAGGAGACCCGACACCCTCTTCTTGTTTCCCAGGGCATCTGAGTTCACATATACATATCCCCTCACACAGATAACACGAAATAAATCTTTAAAAATTCTCAATGGATTGGGACTTGGCAGGCACAGGCAGGTGGATCACTATGAGTTTAATGCCAGCCTGGTCTACAAAGCAAGTTCCACAACAGCCAGGGATTCATAGAGAGACCCTGTCTCCAAAATCAAAATAGAAATAAAAACCCCAAAGTGACAACAAAAACAAAAGCAAAGTCTCAATGAATAGTATCAGGATTAAAGATATTACCAACTGGCATGCAGTCAATGGCTATGACTTAAGGAAACTCCAGGAGAGAAGGGTGTGGTGTCTCTACAGATGAGAAAGACAGTCAGTCCCACCAAACGCAGAGCAGAACCTTTTCAATAATCATTTTCAAGCTTGGGGGACTTAGTTTGTTCCATGATAACAAACCAAGGACTCTTAGAACTACATCTTGGAAGAGATTTGAGGGGGGGGAATTATCCCATTCAACCTTGTTTATAAATCAGAAAACTGTAACTGTCTTAGTCAGAGTTTCTATTGCTGAGATGAAGCACCATGACCAAAGCAAGTTGGCGAGGAAAGGGTTTATTTGGCTTACACTTCTATATCATACATGGTTCATTACTGAGGAAATCAGGGCAAGAACCCAGGACAGTGACTGATGCAGAGGCCATGGAGGAGTGCAGGCTTGCTCAGCCTGCTGTTCTTATAGAACCCAAGACTGCTAGCCCAGGGATGGCCCCATTCACAATAGGCTGGGCCCTCCCTCATCAATTACTAAGAAAATGACCTATAGCTAGATCTTATGGAGGCGCTTTCTCAATTGAG
Organism: Ondatra zibethicus; assembly: GCA_004026605.1. NCBI lineage: Eukaryota > Metazoa > Chordata > Mammalia > Rodentia > Cricetidae > Ondatra > Ondatra zibethicus. The sequence goes on from PVIU01002417.1 coordinate 83,362, forward strand.
GTTTCCTCCTCTCAGATGACTTCAGCGTGTCTAAAGTTGACATAAAATTAGTCCACGACAGTGAGGAATGTCATCTGATTTGTATCAGCTTCCTTTAGAAAGTAAAGTCCAAGAGAGCTGAAGATATTTGAAATGTCCTGTTTGTAAAATGTCTTGTCATGCAAATTTTCAGATTTTTTCAGATCAAACTGAATGTTCTAGAAGGTGTGTCTATTCCACCTGTACAGACACAGGCTTTATTAAAATCATAGTGTTTTGACTTATAGTAATTGGACTGTCAGCAATAGAATATTACATTTTTTTAAGTCTTAGAATTATCCTAGAAATGTGGAAATGTGGGTAAAAATCGAGGGCCCTTGGCAAGGGGCCAGGTAATGTGGGCGAATAAGATATATGAGGGCCTGTGAGAAAAGAGAGTTGCCGTGAATCCTGAGTGCTCTGAGCCAGTACCCAGATGTATCGTTACAATAATCTTTTCTTGTAGTGGCTGTCAGAGACCTTACCTAAGACACATACAAGGCAGAAGCAATTCTACTGACTCACCAGTGTTTTGCCTGGCGCCTCAAATTCTGTTATATACTTTCTGTAGTACAGTTCTTTTATATAAAACTAGATAAACCACCATGAGAACGGAACAAGAAGTGCTGAGGAAGAGGGAGGGGTCGAAGATCAAAAGGTTACTTGTGACCTGAGAGTGGAAAGGAGGATACTGGGGTAAGCTGGCTTAGGGGACAGATGGGATGTGGGGGAGAAGAGGTGGGAAAAGAAGTGTCAAAAATACATAATGAAACCTAATTGATTTAAGTTAATAAAAGCTAAAATATATATACAATGTTAAGAAGACAAGGCAATTGGCCTATTTACTCATATCTTGCAAAGAAAAATCTTTCCTGTCATACCATTTGGATGGGTTCTACGCAAAGGGACTGCATGAGTGGTCTTCTGATTACATGCTTTTAGGATTTCAAGACAGATAGCTAGTTTCCCTTGTTTTCACATAAGATCTTCAGCACTCATTATCAGAGAGATTGGGCTCTGCTTCTGGGGAACAGAGGGATGCAGAGTCCTAGAATGAAATGGTGACTTATTCAGCAAGTACACTGAAACATAAGCAGGAGAGAACGGTCCTTACCAACTAAGAAGGTCCTTGATGATGCCTACATGTGTTGAGACAAATTTGATGTCTTCCTCCCCTCCTAGTCCTTTAATGCATTCAGATTCTCTCTTCCTCCCAGCTGTGTAAGCATGCATTTTGTGTGTGTGTGTGTGTGTGTATGTGTGTGTGTTCTTCTTCTCCATTGCAGGAGGAAGTGTTGAAGGTTGAAGGAGGAATGCAATGTCAGATTTTCATTTTTGGTAAATATTGCTTTCAGAAGTTAATTCTAAGCAGTCATGTGAATAGAGAAGCTTGTCTCTGCTGTTTCATCCATCCATTCATCAATCAACTCACACATCCCCTTATCTATTCAGCTTACATCTATGGACCAAGAACTTCTCTTATCTACATATTTCCTCTTCTGAGGATTCTCTGGCCTTTGGATAACCTGTTTTAGCATTGCAACTTAAGTGTTCCCAAAGGCAATGCAAGGTCCTTAAAGAGGCAATTAATACATGCAATTTATAAGATGTGCTGAACAAAGTCTAATAAAAGTTTAATAGAAATATATGTCACAGTTTTATTGCTGGTATCAATAAAATCTATACAGTTTGCGGTACAACTTGGAGCTTTGTCTGCAATACTAGATCACCGAATCTAATACATCAGTTTAGAGATTCATCCCATTTATCAAGATGTCAAAATGTAAAAAAAAAAAGCTGTCATCAATACTTTTACATCATTTATTGTAAGGTAAATGTAGGATACAGAGATGGCAAGATTGTGGAGGGGGGAGCTGCATGTAAGAAGTATATCAAGGCCAAAATAACTTCTTGGTAAGTTTTGTTTATTCTTTACTTAAAGTAAAATAAGTAGACAAGCTACACTGATAGCAATAAAATCAACAAATTGGAAGATGTGCCAAAGTAGCCAACATTTGTCTAGTGTGCACTTTGGACTGGGCAGTATGCTGGTCTTCATTAGGTCTTCAGAACTCCCAAGAGGGAGGTTCTCTTGCCATGTCATACAGCTGAGAACACAAAGGCACAGGACACATCTCTTTTCTCTTCTCTTTTCTTGTTTTGAATTCCTTTTTTCTTCTTTCTACATGCATGCATGCATGCAAAGCCATCAAGCTAGGACTGGGTAGGACTGAATTCCAAACACCTGGCAGTAGGGCTCAGTTGTCTTTGGGACTCTGTTTTCCATCTTTAGGGCTGGAATGCTGTTGTAGGAAGCCGCTTGTTTGTTCCTGGCTTCTCAGCCCCGAAATAATCACACAGAAACCACCATATTATTTGCAATACTGTTTGGTCAATAGCTAAGTGTATTTCTGGCTAACTCATATCTTAAATTAACCCATCTCCATTAATCTGTGTATCGCCACGAGGCTTTGATTTGCTGGGTAAAGTTTCAGCACCTGTCTCCAGCGGGACTACATGGCTTCTCCCTTTTACTCTACCTTCTTTCTCCCAGCATTCATTGTAGTTTTCCCCACCTAGCTCTGTTCTACCCTATCAGGCCAAGCCAGTTTCTTTATTAACCAATGGCATTCACAGCATACAGAGAGGAATCCCACATCAGAACGCTCTGATTTCTCCAACAGCTCTGATTCTAGCAAGCATTCTCCTACCAAGCCCTTAGGCTCAGGAAACTCTGGCTCACTGTCAGTCTGCAGGTTGTGGAGCTCCGGGTTAGTTATCTTTTCAAGATCAGTACTTGGAATTTAGATGGTTGTTTCTGCTAATCTATGGTTTTTCTGCCAGTGGTGGTGGTAGAATGCACATCTGCAATCCCAGGTTTTGGGAGGCTAAAATGGGAGGGTCGCAAGTTCTCGGTTAGCCTCTGCTACATAGCAAGACTCTATCAGAGAACAAAAGTGAAACAGAACATATACAAAACCTAGATTTTTCTACTTTCCTTTCATCTCCAACAAGAGTACTTTTAGATTGTTTACTTATTTCTGCCCATGACATTGAAACAATAGTCAATGAGACAAAGTCCAGGAAAGAATACTTTTCTGGTTAAAGTGACTCACAGAACAGCAACAGGGCATGCAAAAGCACGCCCTTCATCATTGTGCCCTCTGCTGCCAATGACCACTCACGGAACACCATGAGCCTTTGCTCACTTCAAAAAGAGTCCTTAGAAGAATACCAGACTTTCTCAGGACCAAACGTAAAATGAAGACTAGACACAGTCCAGCGTTATGAAGGCACGTCGTTTCTACAGAGTGTTTTGACTAAATGGCCCATGAAAGACTCAAAACCCAAAGGAATCACAAATTCAATGTTGCACATCACACAGCTCCCTAACCAAGTATCAAGGCAGGATAGGGTGACACCTCCCACAGCAGTTGTAGGCAGACTATCTGCTGGGAGAGCCTGGCTACCATCTGAACCTTCATGTTGGCCTAAAATGCCCATGCCACACAGACAATGGTTTTGAATAAATATGGTTCTGTCTCAATTGTTTCGCCAACAGCTTTCCTATTGGGGAGGCAGAGCAGGCCTATGCAAGAACCGTCCCCACCCCCAGGCCGGCTCCTCCAGTCCCCACAAGGCTTTAGCCTTCACCCTCCCTGTAGCTAGTTCTGTTAGGTATAGTCAGGCAGTAAAATAATTGTGCCCTCTGAGACTTCAAGTGTCAGCATGAGGAAAGTCAATTCCTATCATCCAAATATCTCTCACTCCAGGCATCCACCAAACCCACCGGCTACCCTGTGGCACTGCAGTCTTTAAAGGCAATTTTTATAAGAAAAAGGACACAAATTGGAGCCCATTCTTTCCGGATCTATAGGAGGGTAGAGAGCAAGGAGAGGAAGCAGTGAACAATTTTCTTTGGTTGGTCTGATCCTTTGCAAAGGTATTTACTGAGGAAACAAAAATCAGAACACACTCTGTCTAGTGCCTGCCTGGCAGAGAAAGACTCACATGTGCTGAATCCATTAGAAACTGCTCAACAACAGTCTTCCTTGTGGAAATATTAGCCTTGTAATGGTTCCAAATTCAGCCGCTCTGCAGGTTATCTGTTACATAAGTGGCTGTGGCAGACGGAGGATGACACTGGGAAGAACTGGCAGATCAAATGGGCTTCTATATTTTCCATAGGGGTAGACTGTTCTCTGAAGGGTACGATTGGCCTCCCTCAAATCTGCATTTTACGTCATAAAAATGCATCTCATCCTAGAGCAACCTCAGGATGAATACCAGTGTGAAGCTAACGTTGGACAAGTCTCTTCAGATGGGGCACTAGATTTTGCGTTTTCCTAGATTTCAGCTCAGTAAGTGGCTGCTCACACAGCCATCCCACAAGGGGGGCACTTCCTTTTGTTCTAGTCCAACAGCTTAAGAATTCTGAGAAATGTGCTGTGAGACCTGAATAAAGAAAGTAGCAACTAACTGACGTTTCTTTGAAGAACACTGATGCCAGTCCTTTGTCCAGAGCCTCAGAACAGGTCTGGCTAGCCCCTCTTCCCTCTCTTCCTGGAGTCAGTTTTGCAACCTTTCTACAAATACCCCAAAGGCCCAATTAGGCTTTGAGTGAGCAAATGAAATTAGAAATGTAAAGCTATTGATCGCATAGTTTAATAAATTTGCTCAATACCAAAAAATGACTTATGGAGATTAGCAATGATCAAATACTTGAGAAAAAAATTTAAAAACCTCTATCTTAGCAAATGTGTAATAATTGTCATTGGTTATTTTCATGACAGAGGGTTGGACTGGGAAGCACAATGCAACAAAAAGACGTAATTCTAATATTTTAAAGATAGCGACTTATTCAAACTTTTAATGTTCCTCTTACCCCCCCCTTTTAAATTCCATGCATTTATACAGTTTCTCACTTCAATGTCTGTGTGAGATATTCCAACTATCACAAGGTATTGTTAAGTAAAATCATAGTCACCTTCTGCTCTATCAATGACACTATAGTAACCTGTACAAACCATCTGTACAGATGGGGACAAAACAACTCAGCCCCTGAAGACATAGGACCTAAGTGGAAATCTAGTCCTCTCTCTCTCTCTCTCCCCCTCCCTCCCTCTCTCTCGCCCTCCCTCCCTCCCTTCCCTTTTTGGTTTTTCGAGACAAGGTTTCTTTGTGTAATAGTTCTGGTTGTCCTGGAACTTCTTTGTAGACCAGGCTGGCCTCAAACTCACTGAGATCCACCTGCCTCTGCCTCTCATGTGCTGGGATTAAAGGCGTGCACCATCACTGCATGGCTCTAGTCTTCCCTCTTAATAGCATTAGACAATGTATAAGCCATTTCTTAACTTTCCTTCTGATCATATAGATAATTTAAATAAAATCCAGTGGCATGGAGCTTGGCACACAAAGGAAACATGTGCACGTGTGTGGTGTTTCATCTTTGTTGTTTATCTCGGTTTATATATGCATCATATCAACTGAAGTTGCTTTGGTACAGAATAAACTTTCAGCTAGTATGATTACTAAAGAAAAGCCAACCCAGGCATGATCATGCACACTTCTAATCCCAGCACTCGGGAGGCAGAGGCAGGAAGATCACTGAGTTTTGCCTGTAGTGAGTTGCAGTACAGTCTAGACTGCATAGAAAGACCCTATCCCAAAAGCAAACAATAGCACAAAAAGGGAAGAACGACTATGGTAATATTTTCTAGCCTTTTGAAAAATGTGATTGGCATGCTGAAGAAATAAGCACAATCTTTAATTGGCAATGCCACAATTTACTGCTCCTGGGAAAATCTACAGAGCCAAAGTCAGCGGTGGGGGCGGGGAGGAGGTGGTCGCTGGGGATGGTTAGATACATGAGAAGCAATTTTCTCTGCCACAAATTTGATTAAATCTATTCTTATATTATATTGACTTCCTTATTTTTTCAAGCTTGAGATGGACATTTTTGTGACTTCAGCATTTTTAAAAGATAAATTGTAACCATCACCCTCAAAGGGAGGTAGAGACAAGATCTGTGTGCATCTGCTAATAATGTCAAGATTTTTCTAATGTAGAAATGAATTTTTTGAGTTTATTATCAGTCTGTGTGTGCATGCACTTGTGGGTCAGAAGACAACGTTCTGGAGTCAGCCCTCTCCTCCCACCTATCCGTGGGCTCTGGGGACTGAACCAGGTCAGCAGGCTTTTGCAGGGACTGCTCTCTTACCCATGGAGCAACTCACGGGCCCGGATGGAGAACTTAGTTCTAAGGATGCTCTGGCTAATACAGCTGCTCATTTTTGTTCCAGCGAGGCATCCTTGGCTGATGCCTTAAAAAGACTTGGGTGTTTGGGTTTGTGATCAATAAAGTACTACCATTTTTCTTTTTGATACATGTTAAAAATATTCATTGTCAAAGTAGAAAATTAACAAGCAAACAACCCTTTAAAAAGCCAGCTATAATTCCATTCTGCCCCGAAATGACTGCAACTATGTTAGGATGTATTTTTTCTAGTCTTACTTTCTGTTTCTTTCTCCACAAAATTTAAAGTTGGTACTAACATACAGTGAAAGCTTTATATATTATATTTTATGAACATTATGTAATTAACGCTTCTTCATATAATTCTACTATATGAATATAGCTTCATTCTTCATCTAGAATCTTGTGTTGAGATATCTAGGTTGTTTATAACATCCCCTCATTAAAATATTACAATAAATATCATTGTTCATAAAATCTTTGGATTTATGATGTCATGTTTGGATTTTGATGGACACGTGAGAGAAGATCCTTAAGGATGCCATACCTGCCCATAGCAACCTGCATAATGAATAAGGCTTGGGAAGTCCTTGGAGCAACTCAATTCCGCAATGGCTTCAGTCTCACTCACCATCCAGCGCACACACTCCAGCTGGCCATTCTAGAGTTTGAGGAGACAAAGAGAAAAACAATTCAAAATTACTAAAGTTTAGTAACTATCACAAAGATTGTAATTTTACCATGGGAAGATAGGTGAATTTTGGCTTTTGTATTTACTTGAAACATAAATGTAAGACCTGATACAGTCATGCTTTCTGGTTTAGTTCTAAATCAGGAGGAGAATTTCTACTTGCGTATGTCTTTGCGATTCTAACCGGTTACTTTAAAATCATTCTGTTGAGCTTTGTGGTAGAGTACCCACCTAGTGTGTGCAAGTTTGATTTCCAGCACTGTAAACAAGTGAATTAATGGATGAAATTATGCTATTGATATAAATTTACATTTTGTAAAGAATAATTGTAAGTATAAAGTTTATTTTGAACATATATATTCAATGTGTAATTTTATTGGAGTAATATATATATATATATATATATATATATATATATATAAAATCTCCAATCAAATTAACAGCACTATCAACACTCTCAAAAGTTTCTAGCATCCCATGACTTTCATCCTTCTTATTTTGCCTTGAGCAAAATAATCTCAGACAAGATAAGCAACATGCTCTTTGTATCTGGTTTGTTTTCACTTAGTACAATACTAAGACTTATCCAAGCTACTACAAATATTTTTTAATTTTTGAAATTAAAATATAATTATATCTTTTTGAAAGTAAGCTTTTATTAATTTCTTTTGAATGGATACCTAGAATTAAAATTTCTTTGTTCTTTCTTTTTCCTCCCTCCCTCCCTCCCTCCCTCCCTCTCTTTTTCTCTCTCTTCCTTTTTTGGAAAATGTCTCTCAATTTAGTCCTGGCTGTCCTGGATCTCACTATGTAGACCAGGGTGGTCTCAAACTCACAGAAATTCTCCACCTCCCAAGTGCTGATATTAAAGGCGTGTACCACCATGCCAAGCTCTAGAATTTCTAAGATTGTGGTAAGTATATATTTAACCTTATGAAAAGCTGTCAAACTGGTTTCCAAAGTGGAAAATTACTTTATACTACCACAAACAGCAGTAGAGCATTCCAGTTGTTCTGAATCCAAGCTAACACATAATATTGTTAGCAATCAGTACCTATCACCTAAAATTTATTTTATTTAGAGATTTATTTATTTTATGTTATGAGTGTTTTGTCTGCATGCATGTCTGTGAACTACATGCTACCTGGTGTTCCAGGAGGCCAGAAGAGGGCATCAGATCCTCTGGAACTAGAGTTATAGTTACAGACAGCCATGAGCTGTCATGTGGGTGCTAAAAATCAAACCCTGGTTCTCTGGAAGAGCAGCAATGCTCTTAATCTCTGAGCCATTTCTCTAGCACTCTTCACTTACAATTTATAAGATATGACAATTATTTTCCAAATAAAACACTACCACAGTTTTCAAGAAAAATCAACAAATTTCCATTTGAAATAACAATTTTCACTAAATGATCAGGCTAAACATTTTAATTAGCAGAGCAATCAAAAGTTCAAAAGGTGACAATATTCTTATGAAAAAAGATTGTTGTTATTTGTGATAAAATGATGCTACAAAAGTCTGAAGCAGCTACAAGTTGTACATTTTTATGAAACTAAAAGTTCTCCCTAGTTATGATGAAAGAGGGTTGTGCAGTGGAAAGAGACAAATCACCTGGGGTGTTAGAAAGACTTTTGTCTTATAAAGTCAAATCTGACTCTTAAGCTTTTGGGTTTAAAATTCTCTCTCATCTATAGTCACCACTGGGTTTTTATTCTCAGCACTGTGAGAGTGTCGGAACGTAAATGAGGCACGAAAATATTTAAGATGCAGTCCATGCTTATTGGGAAGGTTTCTTTACCCTTCACAGAAAATCAAAGTGGCATAGCCTGTGATTAACTTCGAGACAGACTCTGAGATGGATGGACATCCTCGGCCCACCACTTGGCTACAATTACTTACTTAGTTCTAGGGCATGTAACCATCTCAACAGAGATGGTAGCATGGCAGTAGGGGTGAAATAAGACGCAGCACAGGAGCCATGGCCACTACACGCACTACGCTTCTACTCTCCTGGATTTTCTCAGCGACTTAAGCCAAGTGAGGACAGTCGTTGTCTTTGTAGCTTGCATACTGTGGGGTGTGGGTACAGAAAGGGTCTCCTGGAGTCAGCGGAGGGCAAAGGAGCAGCATCTAACAGGATTATTTTTTCTTTAGAATCTTAACCTGTCAAGATGAAAACATCTATTCCCAAAGGAAGATAGGAGAGGCATTCTCTTTTTTCATTTTCTATTTGACTAGCAGGATTCCAAGTCAAGAATTCCCAGTTACACACACACACACACACACACACACACACACACACACACACACAGACACACACACACAACACACACACTTATACACATTCCCACACATACTGAATCTCATCCCCCACACACTCATGCTCTCTGACACATACGCACACTGACTCTCATACACACACTCTATTTACACACATGCACTCACACACACATATGTGCACACACACATACACACTCTCACACTCACAAACACACATGCTATTCTGTCCTTGGAGATGTGCTGCATGACTGTGCATAGTATAAAGGTCCCATAAAAGTCATCATTACAGTCAGTAACAAAACAGCTATGCTACTGGTTTATTTATTTACTGTACTAGCCTGCTTTTCATTCTTGTAGCCTGCACTCCAGCTTATGACAAAGAGTTTACTGTAAAACAGGATGCTGTGTTATGCTGGCGGTACCCACATGCGTTTCATGTTTACCATCTCCTAACTGCATTAAGGCCACAGTGCAGACATGTATCATGTGTACGTAAATATTCTCTGTGGTGTTTGTACAAGGACAAAATCGTGGAAAAACACATCTCAGGTTGTGTCTCCATCATTAAGCTTTTACTGGTATGGCAAGGCAACGTGCTCCTTGCTGCCCTGGGGCTGGTCTCTTTGGGGTGTCTGTCTGGCATCCTGGCTTCTGGCTGGGTTTGGGTAATGCACATTGGCCACAGGAGACCAGGAGAAGAGACAGAGTTTGAGGTCCCTTCTGTTCTTGGCTCTCGAGTTGTGCTGCCACTGGCCAGCCCACTCCTGCCACTAGCCACAGGTCGAAGTCAGCCACGCCTTTCAGCTCAGCACTTTCTCTCAGGTTCTCATGACCTCTCTCTTTCCAGGCCCCAGGCTTCAGCAACTGTGCCCTGGCTGTTGCCCCACGAAACATTCTCTTCATTCTTTCTGAATGAAGAAGAAGATGGGAGCCATCATGCCTCTAGTTTTAGTAACTAGGGACTCCCTCACTACTTCTCTCTCTCTCTCTTTCTGGGTAGTCTAAATTAAAGGCTTTTCTTCTTCTTACCTTTTCAGAACCCAATTTAGCTTTGTCGATTTGTTCTACTGTTGTTATAGTCCCCGTTGCACTTATCTCTGCTTTACGTCCTGCTATTTCCTTTCTTTTGTTTGCTTTGGATTAGGTCTCCAGTTCCTAAGGTGTCGGTCTGAAGCTTTCCTCCCTGCCCACCTCCTTTATAGGCCTCTCCCCACACACAGCTGTAGAGGCTTCTTGTGAAGACAGTGTGGTTTGCTTCTTTGCCTTTCTCAGCCATCTGCAACCGTCTTCAATTTCCTCTGACTTTTTTTTTTGTCCTACTGACTGTTTTAGAGAGAACTAATTCCTCATCGTTGTGAATAGCCCATGCTTCCTTGTGTTGTTAGTTTCTACTTGCACTTTATTACTGATAAAGTGTGTAAGCATGTATCTCAGTCCTTCACAGTGTATTGAGTTTGCTGATATAACTCGATATAGGCTATTTCCTAGAAAATGTTTTCTGTGTACTTGACAAGTGGCTGTATTCGAGGGTTGTGGGAGGCAGTTCTTGTCGGTGAATTTTACATCTGGTGAAACAAGGCAGTGGCATTTAAACAATAAAATGCATTAAAGAACAGAAGGAAATATTATTTCACTCCCCTGAATTTGAAACCAAAATAACTTGCATTAAATACAAGTGACAAGAATGCAAACCAACAAAAAAGATTATTAACTTTCAGCAGTATACTTCTGCCCCTTCAAGTTTCGGCTTAAAGTTATTTGAGTGTTAAAAAAAAAAAAAGAACGTCTGTAAGCGTGTATGACGCCACATTATCACAAGATCAACATTTTGCCTTTGGGCCTAATCAGAATGACCAAAGGAGAAGTTAACAAAACAAAAAAGGAATTAGGTTTATTTCATTCTGAGTTTGCTCAGGTCCTAAAACAATTCCTTCTGCCAATTCTATTTTAGAAAACAGACTGTGTTAGAAGTCAGGCCTTTTAGAACTCTTTCTTCGCAGTGACTTTGCTTAGCCAGTTCCAAAGGGCACAGACTCCCAAAGCCGTCACTCTTGAGTCTCCTGGAAAACCCTCAATAAAGTCTGTATGGACATATTTATTTACTATGCTCTGCTTAAGGAGCCTGAGAATGAGGAACTAATTTTCTTGTGGTCCTCTGCAAGAGCAGCAAGAGCTTACAACCACTGAGCCGTCTCTCCGGCCGCTCGTAGAACTGTTTGATGCGATGAAACACTGTCAGCTGCTACAGGTATTCAAAACAAGGTCCTAAAAACGGAGACTGGTGGCTTCTTAAGACTCTCAGCTTCATCAGTGTCACCTGAAGCACACTGAGTGAAGTGCAGGCCACCTCTGTGAAGGGTGAGGTACCTGTACAAAATACCTGAACGTACTTCTTTTGGCCAATATAATTGGGATGATGGAGCAGAAAAAACGCTTTCTCAAAGCATTCAGAAGCCCAGGTCCCCAGATCTGAAAAAGCTTTTTAGCCTTGTGGGTTTGAGACATGTGTGTGTGTTTCCCTCCAATTATAGCAGAAATTGCTGTGTAAGCCTGCAGCCCTGGTGGTAATGGCTATACCGTGGTGGCTGAAGTTTAGAAAGAAATCAACAGCTCCTGGGTAGATAGCATGGAAGCTGTTCACACCGAGGGCTGGGTTAAGGGCGACTACATGTCTTATGAGCCTTCATGCTCTAACTTGTTTAATCTATCCAAACAAGCATTAGGGCAAATAAATTAAAAGAAATGTTATCATTCAATTATATAATAAGGAATTATTCAATCACCATCCATTAGTTAGGAAAACTAAATGAGATCTATATTTTCATAAACACTAAACCAGTCTATAAATATGGCAGGTGCCAACATTTGCTGGCATTATAAGGATATTTGTCACTAATATATGCCCAGGGATGACCACATTCTACCCAATCATCTCACTGGAATGTGCCACAGGGTGAGATGCCGATTTTACCATCAATACTGTTGTTGCCAGTAATCAAGGCACTTGTTTTAGTCACTAGGTATATCAGTCCTTAGGAATAGGGACTATCTCTTATTCAAATTTCTGCCTCCAGCACCCAATAACTCAGTACCCATTGACTTCGGCACATGGACTCAACTCTACTGAATGAGTTTTCTTCCTCTAAATTTGGTTTCTTTTCTTCACATTGGCTGCAGTAAACTCAGTTCTGATTTGCCATGGCATCATTCCCAAGCAGAGAAAAATACAATCCCTGACATCGTAGATTTCTTTCTAACAAAATATTTACTATGCAAATTTTGAAGTCATGCTTTCCCAGGGAGCAAAATAAACTAAAATAACATTTTTAATATATAAATTTTGTTGACCAATAAATGCATTAAAGTTTTAAAAAATCAGCTTTGCAGATAAGATCTATTAGGGATGGGATAGTAACTTATTGCTTTAAAACTGCTTTAGTAAGGTCACAAGTAGGTTTCTTTAGCTAGCTTGTTCTCCTAGTCAACACCTATGCAATTCCATTTGTAAAAATGATGTATTTGGCTTTTAGGAGATCCAACTATCGTGTGAAGTGGTCTCATGCTGAAGTCAAGATGTATTCTTTTTCTCTGAACGTCACTTCTGGCTTCTTAATAAGTATGACTAAATCCTACATTTAGCTGCCAAAGATCCCAACAGACATTTTAGCTTACTAGCTAATCTTCTTGTGATTCGGTCTATCTCCAGACACTCTTACCACAGTGTTAGGTCCAGGTTTTAACTCCACCCCAGTTGGCATTAATTTGCATACACTTTGACAGATAGCATGTTGTGTTATTTCGGGGGACTAAGTATGGAATCCTCAGTGACGCTGTAAGTAGTTTTGATGCTGATGTCATTTAAACTCAGATCTGATTCATTAAAAAAGCCCACATTATTGTCCAAAACTCCTAAAAGCTCGTCTCCCTTAACAGCACACGTTGATCTAATTCTCCTTGCTTTTTATTCCCACATTAGGAAAAACTGACACAGTCTTTGAGAGATCCAGGTGTGGGTAAGAATCCAAATTGCAATCACCATGAATAACAAAATCCTCAGCCCTGCAGGGGGTCATCTTCTTCTCTCTTTGTGAGCTGATTGGGAAATTATCCTTATTAGATAATAAGCTGGAATGCCATCAGAATCTCAGGGCGGTAGTGACTGAGTGATTAACTTATTGCATATAATACACTCATTTGCTCTTTGTTTAATACGTCACTCTCTCTTCTTCCCCTTCCAATAGCTTAACTCACAAGAAATCTTGAAAAAAAAAAAGGAGATCAAATCCAAAGACAAAGCCCAGGACAGCTCAGCCCCTAAGACGTCACCTTGATGGCCAGACCAGCTGGAGTCAGCTGCTCTGTGTTCCGTTCACTGAGGCAGTCTTCGCCCATCAGAGACGTGAGGTGCTGCAGACATTCTGCATGCCCCTTCGATGCAGCAACATGTAACAGATTGTTTCCGTTCTCGTCATGGATTTTGTCCAGATTGTCTGCAGCTAGGTGTGGCTGTACGGGGGCAGGGGGAGGGAGGAAGGGAGAGACTTCAATCAATGAATCAAAACCAGACACTATGGAGGGTCTCCTCTGGGCACAGGGAAGAAGGAACAGCTCTCACGAGGGCTCTGGTGGCCTTGCAAGGATCCAGTTAGTTGGAGTCCCTTGCTATTTGTCTTACTTACAAGATGCTTTAGAACAGTGGTTCTCAACCTGTGGGTCATGACCTCTTTGGGAGTTGAACGAGCCTTCCATAAGGCATCATCTAAGGCCATCAGAACACACAGATATTTACACTGCAATTTGCAACAGTAGCAAGATCACAGTTATGAAGTAATAACGCAAATAATTTTATGGTTGGGGGTCACTAAAACACGAGAAACTGAATTGAGGGACTGAATTAAGAAGGCTGAGATCCACTGCTTTAGAATAGGTACTCTCAAGGGACAGATGGTTTTGAAAGGGTCACCAAGCTAGGACCAATAAGCTGCGAAGGTTTGCAGTTGGTATTTTAGGTCCCTGAGGTGACACTGATGGCAAGCAATAGCTCCTCTATCTGTCACCACACCGCTAAGTGCTTGAGAGACAGGGCTATGCTTTATTGACTGTTGTAGGTTTGCTGGATGAATGAAGCACATGTGTCGAAGGCCTGACTTGTCAGACGGCCTCCCTATGCATGTTACCTAGAGGCTGTGGCCACTAGTGTGTTCACAGAAACCTCTAGACACACCAGTGACTCCCAGGGGCATCTGGGATACCTGGAGGCAACTTGATTCTTTGGCTGTTTTCACTCCTCTGCGTATGAAGTGTCTAATAGAGTATTTTGGGCAAACCCAGTGGTGTTAGCGTTTGTGACTTCTGAATGTATGGGGCAAAGGAAAACAACGGACCGAAGAGACTCAGAGGCAACAGCTGGGGAAAATGGAAAAGACATTTTCACGAGAAACCAGTTACGGCTTCATGTGATAAAATCGCTCAGTCGCATTGTCCTGTTTGTGACAACAGGCCTAGCGCACTATAGTTTCTCTGTGCAAGCTTAACATTAGTGGAGTCGTGATGCCACGATGCAGTGTGTTTCCTGAATGAGACTTTATCATCTGAGTATGAGCCCAGGATTGCTACCGTCCGATCAGCATCTGGGAGCTAGGAAAGAACAGTGCAGCAGATGGAATGCTATTTCAGTTGATTGAACTTTCTCAGTAGATGTTTCTTATACCAAGTAACTCTCTCTGGAGTTCTTGGAGACAATTCTTCATGTTCCCTGGACACGTAGTACTGGAGCAGAGCAAAAATCCCATGTGTGTCAGAGAACAATCAAACTCTAGGGGAAGCTGTATCTGCAAATGTTTTCCAACCCCCCCCCCCCGCCCCGGCCCAACTTTTCTGAATAATGATCAGGGTGAAACAGAGAACTCTCTGTTCACAGATCTGGCAGGTCCGCCATCAGCTGAAAACTGACGTCCCCACAGAAACGGAGGGAGAGCATGGGGAACCATTCGAAAAGCAAAGGGGAAGAAAAGGCATCAACTCAACTGGAAAACAGTGTTGGGCTCTTTGATTTGTTTTCCTTTTAGATTAAATGTCTTTATTTCAGCTGAGGTCAGGCAATGTTAAACTGCACCGACACTCTTCCAGAGCTATTTTTGTGTCCCCTGAATTAACCTCCTAACATTGGCGTTTAGAACTCATGCCTCTCTACTAAAGCAGCAAGTAAAGATTTAGCAAGGAACCAAATAAAAGGGGCGAAAATGAACAAAACATGATATAGGAAACGCTCAAAGAACTAATAAAAAAAATTCACAGAAAGATGTGAAACAAACACTTCATCCTGTTATGAGATGGAGTCTGTAGGTCAGACAGACAGATAGACAGTACTCACCAAGAGTGATATCTGTCCTTCTTTCACGATGTTCAGTATGCTTCTTACTTTCTTCAGGTTCTCACTCCTTTCTTCTGCACCTTGGGCGTTGGTCCAGTTCATGCCATTGACCTGCTCTTCCGGTTTGGCCCCTGCTGCTGAGGACTGCAGGTGGAAGGCCCTGAGCTTGCAGTCTGGCCCCGCCTTCTCAATTTTTCGGCTATGGGAATCACTAAAGGCCTTGTTCAGGAAGTCTTTACTGTGGTTCTCAGACTCATACGCAGGGGTGCATTTACCCAGAGCAGGTAAGCTCTCAGAGTCTTCTGTGGAGAGCTTGTGCTGGTCCCGGAGGACAGTCGATGCTTTCCTTAAGTGAGGACTTTTCACAGGAGAAAGAACACAAAATGGAGTCATGTTGGGTGTGGAGTTCTCAGTGCTTCCAATAGGACAGGCTTTACCAGAAAGGCCATTGATGGTTGTGCATAATCCCAAAATCCTTTTTTCTGAAATCACCTTAGGGAACGGGGCCAGCTGTTGACTGGATTTAATGTAAGGCACATCCAGAATCTCATCCATGTCAAGGTCGTAATGCTCCAGCTCACCCAGTGCCTGGCCGGGCTCGGAGCCCTTACCTGGCAACCCCCTGACTCCATCTTCAGTGCTGAGTTCCTCCGGCTGGGGGCCCTGGTCAGTCTCCCCGCCTTTTTGGTACTCTACTGTATTGTTCTTTTGGTTATCATTTTCATTGTTTTCCAGCGTCTCTGGCTGATGCTTCAGTGGAGACACGCGCTTCACTGGGCGGAACTTACTGTATACATCAGCGATCCCAGTGGGCTTTTGTGGGTTTGTAATGAGAGTTGAGACACCACAATTCCAGCTAGAGCTTGAAACTGTTTAAAAAAAGTAATAGAGGAGACTATTAAACTGGAATTTGAACACAGTTTGGCCACGTAGGTAGATATAGCTCACTTAGGCTATGCTTACAGTAGGCTGCCTTATAAGGGGATAAAAATCATGAAAGGACATATATCCATAAAACTAATGCTTCACACTTACCACTGCAAGGCAGAGAAAGACAAGAAAGTCATGACATAATGTCCCAGAACTAATTGATAACAGCAGAAAGTTAAAAATAAATAAACCCTGACAGATATTTTATGATTGAGTGTCTCTGATGCTATTTACATGTTTGCCACCACCCTAAAACAAAAACAAAAGAGAATAGGCCTGGGCTTCCACACTAAGCCAGTGAACCAGTGATATATGTACACATATACACATGCAGAAGCATGTACTTGCCTGTACACACATCTCTAATGTTCAAGACATCCATTTGAAGCAATCATAGCTCATCTTCTACAACCTCAAACTGTGACCTACTATATGACCTGACAGTTTCCTGTTAGATGTTTAGGGGCAGCAAAGAAAAGCATAAAGTGGTTGGGTGCTTGTCTGTTCACGGGAGACAGGCCATGATGGAGCCAATCCACCCTACACTGAGCATCCTAGACAAACATTGTGCAGGGCCATCTCGTGGTGCCTCTCAGCCTATGACACCATGTAATGCATTTGTATTTGACAGCAGAACATGCTCTTTAGAGCAACACTGTGCTCCGTGTTGGGAAAAGCAGAAACAATGAAAAGGAGAAGTCATGAAGGGCGGAGAGGGAAGGCAGACTAGTACTCAACATTGATTTTTAAGTTTCTCTCATTTTTGTGCAGTTAAAGATTGCAGGCTGGTCTACATTCAGCTGGCTGAGATGGACAGTGAAGAAGTCAGGCACACTGGGAGAGAAAAGATAAAAACCACACTCTCGTCTCATAAACCTCAATACAAGCAAGATGCCTGGTAGCCTACCTCAGAGCGGACCGACAAAGCTGCAGTTTCCCGCCCACAGCAGGGCCCTATTTCCTCTGAGACACTCCTCTACTAGAAGGCAGATGGCAGTACTCTTGCAAGCTAGCCAGCTACTTTACAGGTTTCTATTCTTCTGCTGTTAGTTTCTATCATCGTCCATCAGGCAGGTAAAGCTTCCTTCCAACTACCCTCTATCCTATGAAACAAATGCGGGTGGGAAGGGTTTCACCCCAGAGTAAGCAAACCTGCCTGCCCTTGCTGTTGGGCACAGCCAAAGGGTGAGAGACCCCGAGACAGCAGCAGTGCTCAGTCCTGGGACTTTTACAGTAACCTCTGG
Source organism: Ondatra zibethicus (assembly GCA_004026605.1). NCBI lineage: Eukaryota > Metazoa > Chordata > Mammalia > Rodentia > Cricetidae > Ondatra > Ondatra zibethicus. The sequence goes on from PVIU01002417.1 coordinate 101,154, forward strand.
TAATGACTGATTCTTACAGTTAAAGGGATCCCTCAGTTCGTGCTACTGGCCATTGAATCTGTCCTAAAATCATTCAGAGAAGTTATGGAATCAAGCAAAGGGAGGAGTGAGTGGGCTTGCCCATCATAAAATCCCTGGTTCTGTCCTCCAAATGGTCAACAACTTGGCATGCAGTTCAGAAGGTCTGTTCTGCACATGTCAACCTCAAGGCTTTTCCAACTCTCGGATTTTAGAAGCAAAGAAGAAGCCTCTGAAAGCTATGGGAGGAGAGAGTTTCTTCCCAGTGAGCAACACACAGTAAAGGACACCCCAGGGAAGGAAGGCATCTAGATTGCCTCCTGCTTCTCTCACCCACACCATTTTGTGTCTAGAGTTCTGAGCCATACACAATGCTTAGCCTGGAGCAAACGACTGACAGACACATATGTGAACTTGAATCTCACTCTGCACAATTCATTCAATCTTATGACATGCATAAAGTGAATGCTTCTGAGGGATTTTCAGCTTAATTTCCCAGAGGGAAATAAGTTCCCTTCTTAAACCCAAAGGAGTGATAATTGCTGGGAAAAGCTAGAGTCTTTAAAGTCATTTATGAAATGTCAATATAGAAAGGCAAAGGCCAATTATTCCAATCAATTCCCTATAAATATAAAAATTGTCTCTCTTTTATATGTTCTTTTCTTTCTAAAAATATGAAGCTATGAAAAGTTATCGTTTGCCAGAAATTTCTGCCAAGCCATTTTCTCTGCCTTAAGAACACATAGTGCCTGATTCACATGAAGCAATAGGGAGACAGAGATCATGGAGCTTATAAGATGTAAGTAGGCATTTGATTTTACTCACCAACTTTCCCCAAATCTATAAATATTGTGGGAAAACACAGACAGTGTGAAACACACGCTTATTGCTTGGCATTGTATCTGCTGATATTTTGTCAATTACCTTTATTTCTTTGGAGCTCCTAAAACCTATGAATCTCAGAATGTTTTAAAAATATTTAAAGCACATGACTTCGTGGGTCAATGCAACGAGTGCCCTGTACTGATATATTTATGTATTATGTAAGGTCACAGGTTCAAAGGGCCACTCTTTTATGTTAGCTTTATTTACATATGAACTTTTTTCCAAGTGATACAGGGAAATGGGTACCATATGTTTCCCAGCTGTTTTGTTCTGACAGGAGCCATTAAGACGCTCTATGTAAATGAATTCTGTCTGTGTTTTATGAAAACACTTCTGTCCCTTCATTCCACAGAAAGGTCTAGAAACTGAAGAAGGAGTGTCAACATTTGGGAATGTTGTCCTTTTCCTCATTCAAGCCTATGGTTGTTTTGTGGGCTTAGGATGAAATCCGTGCCTTCAAGCCTGTCTTGATTGCCAAGGGAGAAAAACCTGCTTATGAAAAATGAACTAATGGGTTTCACGAGAAAGCTCAAATTTGTTGCCATGTCACATATTTGGATGAGCAGAAATGCAACAAAGACAAACACCCATTTATTCCTAATAAGCTGGGCAAATATACACAGCATAAGAAAAAGATTATTAATGGCAGGCAAGGTTTTCCCTTTCAATTCTTTAAGGGTACCACCAAATTTGCTTTATTATTGTTTTGCTCCAGAACCGTCATAACATTCTAGTCATCCATGGAAACAAATTTCACACTAACTGGCTACTGGGAAAGTTTTTGAAGCTAGATTTCTTCTCTTGAAATTATTCATAAATTGTTGACATGTGAACACAATTTAAATCCCTGAAAATTTTTATCTTAATCTTTACAAGTTCCATGAGAACAGTATCTGTGTTTAATTTAGCTCTCTATCTTTCAAAATTCCCAGTAGATTGTTTACATAAGAAAGTTCTTAATGATGTTTTGCTTTTAGATGAGTTCACCTTTAACATCTTAGTACAGTAAATATGCCTAGTGTGCCATCAATTTGTCTACCTGATGGAGTCACAAAATTTTAAAATGATCAGTAATAAGGTAGATGTTTATGATGCTAATTTATAGGCAAAACAGTCTCCTATAGTCTAGTTGGCATTTGGGATGCTCTGGGCATTAGCAATACAATTTCAGTCACCTCATAACTACCAAAAGCCAGCAATTTTCCCAACAAGAATTAATGTCTATCTAGGATATGCAAGAATCTCTGAATGGCAGTGCATCTGGATCCAGGGGTCTGACTCTCTCCACTTCTTTCTGTTTCCTCTCTTCCCATTCCTGAAGCCCCCTTTACAATCCTCTTGATCCTGGCATGAACAACCACAGTGTCATTTATATAGTCTCTATTGTTGATTCCCCAAGGCATCATCTGTCCCTCTATTCCCTTGATCCCTGCCCCACAATGCTCATACAAAAATTTGTGGCTTTATCCCAAATCGCTCTTAAACCTGGACCCTTTTCTGTACCCTTCCTGCATTAACTGGGTTATACCAGGATCCTTTTCCACAACCATCACACACTGGTTTCCTTTCTCTCATTGGTCTCTCTTTCTAGTCTAGCTAATCCCTCTTTGGGTATGATTGAATTTGTCACCCAAAATTATCTCCCAAACCTCAGGTGTCCCATACTTTCTAAAATGATATTGCCTCAGGTATAGGATGAATAGTCCTTACTGTTGGGCACACCCTAGGACCCATGATAAACACACCTCATTTACAGTGTGAGAAAACTATCCAATGGTCCAGCCTTCTTCCTTCTCATTCATTTAAGGAGTCTTTCTTAGTTTGGTGCTAGAATTTAATTCCTCTCCAAAATATAGAATATCCCTTAAACTGACTGTAGCCTTCAGGGTCAGTGGCTTTCATATGAATTGACTGGAGGGTTTCATGCTCATCACATTCCTTTCAATGATGACCTAGAACTCATTTCAAGAAATATTGGTTTACAGTTTACAATGTGACAGTTTCTTTTAAGAAATAAATATTCTTAGAAGTAAAGTGCTTTAGAAATATGTTAAATAAATAACAGCATACATTATATATATTTAAAGATAAAAACAAAAAAGGGGCTTTTGGATATAGCACATAATGTAAGATGTCACTTAAGTTACAAGGTTTGTGGACACTGGCTTTTTTGTTCATAGCAAAATTCTTTAGCATGGTCTGCAATGGTTCTTTCATTCCCCTTATAATTTACCTTCTTCTCTCAGAATTCATGATTCCCAAACCCCTGCCTTTCTGTTCTCCTCTACTGTTAAATCCAAACTTTCTGGAAATGCTATGGCCATCTATCATTGTTCTTGCCTTTGGGCCTATTTCGCTTTTCCTACAAATTCCTTACTGCTGTCGCTGCCAGCGACTCATGTTCATCACACACGAGTCATCCAGTGTTGCTCCACTGAGCCCCTTCTCCTGACTCTCCCAGGGAACAGCTGGGAGAGTTAAAAAAATGCTTTACATCTCAGTTCCCTGGAAATACTTGAACATGCCTGCAGCAAGTCTGGAGGTGGCATACCAACCTCACCATCTCCTGAGGTCCCTCAAGGGCACGGGTTCTTCAAGAAGCTACTTCTGCTTGTGAACAGATCATTGTCTAGCAAAGACCTTCAAAGGTGTTTCATGACCCAGCCTTTTCCATGAGTGAGTGAAGGGACCAAAAATGCAAAGTATAATAAATAAGTTTTGTTACAATGAGTCCATTTTTTTTTCTAAACTGAGGTGAGAATTTGAAAGAGAGTAAGTTATTCAAGCGGCTTGGACAGTTAGAAGGCATGCCGCATAGTGAGGTACTTTTAATGCCTTCTCTTAAGAGGCAGGTGATCTGAGTTTGAGGTCAGTCTAGTCTACAGAGTAAGTTCCAGGACAGCCAGGGCAACACAGAGAAACCCTGTCTCAAAAAACCAGAAAAAAAATCTTAATTTAAATTTCCTCATCTGGAAAATAACAAGGTTAGACAATATCATTGCTAAGATCTGACCCTCCCTAAATATCTCTGATGATGTAGAATGTCTACAAATAACAGGGTTCTTGATTCTGACTCACAACGAAACACTATAATTCTTTTGGATTCATGCATTTTACCGGATCCTCACAAATTTATAATTATGAGGCTGAGACGACTGCTGACACGTAATTCTCTGGCTCCTAGGCTTGATAAATTGTTTTCTTTAAGAAGATAATGGAACGTTTGCTGTTGCCATAGTAGACCCAACTTTTAAGACTAAACATCAATGTTGGCTCCTAAAATGCCCATTTATTTTACTTCTAAATATGGAGATCTGTATCCATATTCCATATTAGAAAATTAGCATGAAACAGTGAGAAGAGAAAGGATTCTGTCAGGTTAAATGGATTCTACTTTCTGTGAGAAGCAAACTGGTCAATTTAATATGTGAAATTCCCTTCTGTATGCTGTGAATGTGTTTTATTACTATTGGTTAATGAATAAAGCTGTTTCGACCAATGGCAGGGCAGAATAAAGCCAGGAGGAAAATCCAAACAGAGAGATATATATAGAGAGAGTAGGCAGGGCCAGAGCAATACCATGTATTTGCTGAAGGAAACAGACACCGGAACCTTACCAATAGGCCATAGCCTCGTGGTGATACACAGATTAATAGAAATGGGTTAATTCAATATGTAAGAGTTAGCTAGAAATACACCTGAGTCATTGTCCAAGAAGTGTTGTAATTAATATAGTTTCTGTGTGATTATTTGGGTCTGGGCAGCCAGGAAACGGAAGAACAATGTCCGTCTACCAATTTAACTTCTTTAAGTATACATAACACATTACATATCCATAGCAGTCTATAAGAAATATACCCTACATGTTCTCCAGAATTCTATGTCTTTTATTTTAACCTTTTTTTTAAAAAAAATATAAATATAGGGTCTCATATATCCCAGGCTGTCCTTGAACTTGCTATGTAGCCAAGGCTAACCTTCTGCTTCTGATCCTCCCACCCTCGCTTCTTGAATGTTGAGATGACGGGTTGCCAAAAATGTTCAGTTGATGCAGCGCTGGAGACCAAGCCCAAGGCTGCAAGGCTGGGTACATACTAGGCAAGTCCACTTCTGGCCTCCTCCATTTCCTTTTATTCTCACTTCCGTGGGAGGGCAATCATGAAAGAACGGGCTTGCCAATGCTAGAGTCCTGACTTTGTTACCATTGGCCAAGTGACATCTGCAGTGGACCTGTGGAATACAAACACCTTAGGATCTCTAAGAACTGATGACAGGTGGCTTCCATCGCCTCATGACCGTGGGAAGAACGGTATGAGCCCGGATCTGAATGGGAAGTACAGGAGGGCTGACCTTTCGCACTGCCCTATAGGTTAGTCTGTAACCTGATCCAAGGGATGGCTGCCGAGGGTACTCTGGCTTTGGAGAATTGTGTCAGGAACTTATGCTGGGAAGAGTGATGTGTGTAAATGGAACGCACGCTTCTGGAATGTTCCTCTGGGGTTGCTGGCTCATCCCTTTCATTGATACCTATCCTGAGATTGAAGGATAAGTACGCATGACTATATTCTTATAAATACCCCACTTATTGATCTATTCACATGCTGTGAGGAAAATGTCATCGATTTGGGTCTTAAACCTCCTGTCTTTAAAAGGCCACTGACACCAAGCAGCTGTTATTGAACATGTCAGGTTCATATTTTATTACTCCGAACCCTGCCCATAACTATGCAGACTTGCTCAGATAACTAACCAGTTGATCTCTGCCTGTTTCTTTGTTCTGTGAAAACTCACTGAAATATTCAAATCCTATAAACCTGGATAGAAAAGATACATCTTTACCACAGAGGCATATTCTGTCATGAAGTCAGACGCAGTATTTGGACAAGTCTAAATCCTGGGGCTTCAAAAGTACAGTTTACACAGACTGGCAATTGGTAGATCTGAAGAAAATACATGCTATCAGAGCTATTCTGTCATGCAGAAAGTATGCTAGCCTTCATTGTGACATTAGCAAAACCTTGGGAGTGGATTAAGTTGGGGTTCATTCCAGGCCCATTTCCTAGGTTCCCTCTCACCCCTCCTCCCTTCTCTCTTCCACTCTGGGATTGTACAAAGAAACACAGCGAAAGGTCAATGAAAAGACTCATCAAGCTGAGACACATGGAAAAAGACAGCTGGGGAGCAGTAGCCCGAATGCGCTTTCTGGATGTGCAGACACACACTAACCTCTTTTAACTGAAGGTGGCGACGTTTTACAGTGCCAAGGACAAAGCACAGAGTTAATGCTGCTCCTTAGTAAGAGAGTGGTACAAGAGGCAAGGGCAGACAGAGGCAGGAAATGGGGTAAGGTTTTTTTTTTTTGTGTGTGTGTGTGTGTGTGTTGGGAAAATACATACTTTCTACTTTCCATCTCCTCAAATGCCAGCTTATTTCATTTTTAAGTGTGGCATGTGTATCCTCATGTAGGAATTAGCTATGTCAGTACACACTTCACAGACATTAGTGTAACAATGTGTACCATGTGTTTCCTGGATCCCACAAAACGGTACCTTCATTGGGATTTTCCTTCACTTAACACTTTAAAATGGCCAATGCATCCACATCAGACTTTCTGTATTTCTGAGCACAGGAGAGTTCATGATTTCATCAGAGATTTTTCATTACACGTCTCAAAGATGGATGGGCAGGTTTTATGGATTCTCACTTGAAAATAAATGAGAACTTGGGGAATTTTAAGTATTGTATGGAAAATCATGCAGCATCCTGATTTCTCAATCAGGAAGAAGGCTGCCTGACTCTAGCTTTCCATAGCACCAGAGGACTACTCTGTCAAAACTAAAACTACTCCCTAAACAGACAATTCACCGTCTCTCTATTTGGGTCACATGTCGGTCATGGAATCCCAGCAACAGTGGCAAGGATGGTTGGAGCCACTTCAGATTCCCTTTAACTAAACTCCCAACATGAGCTCTTCCTGAATTTAGGCCACTCCTCGAGTATCAAACTACAAAGTTAAGGGAACAGAGTTAAGGAAAGAGTTTTAATAATAACTTGTCTAAACGATAGTCAAGCAGATTTTCTCCGTCTTGTTTATAATTGGCAGTGTCAAGTCTAAATTTGGATTTATCTAATCACTGAGACTCCTGGCTAAAGCTGTCAATCTCTTTTGAATATAATCAAGAGATGCATGAAGAGGACAAAGGATGTAGAGCCAAAGTAGTTGGTGACAGACAGAGTGCTAAGGTCTTCTTACCAGACCCATTTATTCAGTAAGCATTTGCTAAATGTCCTCTGTGCACACAATTCTCTTTTCCCTGCAGGAGAGACTGAAATAGATACAACCTTGTCTAGACAACAATGCAAGAGCACATACCAATAAAAATATGATGGAAGTCAAAATGCTTTTATGAAAATAAGTCAGCATGAGGGCGTAGATGACGGAGAAAACCCATCTAGGAGGCAATTCTTAAATCCAAGGAGAAATAGCCAAGCATATGTGAATTTGGGGAAGTAAGAGAGAAAGGGCAATTCTGTGACAATCTGGGAAGATGCTAGCACATTTGCAAAGACTTAAGGCAGCTTAGACACTGGCAGAGAGAGCCACAGTGAAGGGCTGGAGATAAAGAAAGGAAGGCTATTTGGGGCCAATACACTGGCCACTTTCATGAGGGCACTAATCCCGTCCATGGGGGCTCCACCCTCATGACCTTACAGCCTCCCCTGAGGTTCTACCTACATGTAATATCATTTTGGGGTTTTCTAATACGCAAATTTTATAGGAGCTCAAATATTCATTCTAACTTACAGGCATGTTCAATTTTTGATATCCCAGAACTTTGAAAATGTCACAACCCCCTCACCATGTTTTAAGTCAGTTGATGATTTTGTGTTGACCTGAATTTGTTGCTACCATCCACTGCACTCAACCCAGGTGGACACTCCTGGGAGCCGAAAGACATTCTTGGAGCATAGAGGACCCAGGATGCAGAGATGGAATGAAGTGAGGCATGAGTGAGCAAGAAAATCCCACCTTCAGCAACACAGCGAATTGTCTGGTAAGTCAAGAGCTATTTAATGAGATACACTCCCAGTGTGTGTGTGGTGTGTGTGGGTTTGTGTGTGATCCTCTAAAAACCATGTCAAAGAGGATTCAAGAATTCTTCTTGAAATTCAGTGAGACAGTTAATGTAGATACTGAGTGGATTGTTGAAAAGGAAGCTGGAGATTAATAGTTGCAGGTAGAGAGCATCAGAAGCCATCTGATCAATTAAGGAAACCTAGAGGCAGGAAGGTACACCACTAAATATTTAGCCCACTGGACTGTTGGCAGTCAAATAGAGAAAGAACTTGTAAAGGAGAATAAGGGGCTCTCAACGAGTTAGGAAGGAAATCAGGAGAGAGGCAGCAGTGGCCAACAGACTCAAATACTTCCACAAGGCTAAAAAAATAAGTGTCAATGGATTTTTATGATATGGAAGTAGTGGTCTCTAGCAGGGCAGCTAATACTGCAGATGCTTAGGAAAAATGGAAGCAGAGAACCAGAGGTGCCGTTTTTCATAACTCTTTAAAGTAAGTTGATTTCAACGGCTGTTGGGACTGCAGAATGAGTTCAAGGCCAGCTTACACAACTTAGTTAGACTTGGTCTCGAAACATAAAGGAAAAGGAAGTCCGGGACTAAAACTCAATGGTGAACCAAGTACCGAGCATGTGCCATGCTCTACACTCAGTCCTCAGCACTGCTAACTACTATCCCCACACCTATGCACACAAAAGAACGGGAGAAGAAAGAAAAATCTTAAAAGATAGTTGGTGGCACATGTCTAAATGATAATAATTTTAAGATATCAGGCTAAACAAAACATTATGAAATAAACCCATCTGTTTAGTGGTATTTATTCTATAAGGATGCTAGAAAAATAGTTATATATGTGGCTCACTATATATTTCTACTGGATATTACTGGTCTAGGGAGTCAGTTAAAGGGACCCAAGGGATTCCTTTAGAGGTAAAGGGGAAAGGAAGGGCAGTCCCTGTAAAGGAGCCTAACACAATGAATGATTGATGTGGCCAGAAAGCCAAAGGCCGGGGAGTGGCACCAGAAAAGCTTGGTGGACCAGTAGCAAATCACTCTCTTTCTCATGACCACAGAAAAAATTTCCCACTGCACAGCTTCATGACCATCTCTGGACACCATTCCCTGAATTTTAAGCTTGGAGAGGCACAGCAGATAAATTTTTGAGGAGACTGTTGTGTTTCATTAAGGACAACAAGTTGGATTCCCAGTGACTTAGGTCAAAGTTTCTTAAACTTGAATGTGCATAAATAAATAGCATGGGACCAAGCTGGTAAACTGTAGGTTCAGAATCTGGGTCTGCATTAAGACTTGAGAGCCCACAGACTCAGGACAGGTGATGCTGCCAGCATTGGTGTTGCTTCTGCATCATACTGATGGAGTGAGGCTTGAGAGCCTGCACAGACTCAGGATTGAGAGATGTTGCAAACACTTGGGTTGAGCACAGAGATGAGAGGGTCTGGCTGAGCAGATGCCTTATGGGGGGCAGTCATTATCGACATTCATATTTCTGCAGAAGATCCTTCAACTTTGGGATTCTAGGATTCTATTACCCTAATATGTCTTAGAGGCCTGAATCTCCTCCCCAGTCCTTCCCTCTCCCCCTCTCTCAGAAGGGGAAGCCCCAGAACTTCATGTACCCCAGGATGGCTTGAAACTCTACTTTTCAGGTGCTTGCATTCCAAGCTTGCACTACCATGTCTGGTTTATGTGGTGCTAAGGACTGAACCCAGAACTTCATGCACACTAGGCAAGCACCCTACCAATTGAATTACATTCCCATTTCCACCCCAGCCTCCTTTACAGGAGAATCAGAACAGAAAACATACAGAGACGGAGATTGAGATGGGATGACTGAACAACAGAGGAAGAAGAGAGGGTGGTGTGTGTGAGAGATGCCCTGGAGCTTACAAAGCACAACATCTCTCCACAGTCACAGTTTTGCACTGGACTGGGGAGGAGTGACAGGGATTGTACCTCCTGAAAAGAAAGTCTCTGCAGGGCCCATACTTCTTTAAGAGGTTATCTGCATGTGTACGGTGTGTCTGGTCTCTGTGCTTCAGTTTACATGCGCGCGCGCACACCTCGTCTGTCTGGTGATTTTCTCTGCATCCTTAGCTTTCTTGTCCTTCCTTGATGTTTACTTCCCTGCACTTATTCCTACCAACTGCTTTCTCTAAGGAGCAATGTGATGGAGAGGAGGTTTTTAGACTCCAATAAAAGTAAGCCAGTAATTTGGACAGTGGGGGCAACTCCACTTTTACAGGAACATTCTGTGGCCCACTCTCACAACATTGGCGTGCATGCAAACTCTGTAGTAATGAAAAACGCATCAGCTGACACTGTCTGTATTACAATTGCAGGCACAAAAAGAGTCTCAGGGAAAAACCTGAAAAGATACAATTGTTTCAGTGGCAAGGTAATTATAGTTTTATTTAATTTCCCATGTTTTAAAATAACAGATTATGCCACCTTTAGAATTATGCTATTGTAAAGAAAGATAAAAAGTCTCACTGTGAAGGCCAGGGTGACTTTGAACTCAAGATCTTCTTACCTCTGCCTCCCGAGTCCTGAGATTATAAGCATGCATCATCATATTGGGCTAAAACAATTGTTTGAGACAAAGAACACACTTATCTGCATGTGAAATTTCAATGTTGCTGAGATCTTTTAAATATTTTTAGCTGCATCATATTAAAGTATTAATTTCCCATTTTAAGATTTATTTTTATTATTAAAATTATGTGTACGCTTGTGTGTCTGTGGGGAGGGTATATGCTTTAGAGCCCAGTTGCCCACAGAAGCCAGAAGAGGGCATCACATTCCTTGGGGCTACAGTCACACACCACTCTGAGTAGCCTAAGGTGGGTGCTGGGCATGAACTTAGGTTCTTTGCAGGAACAGTTCTTGCTCTTAACCATGGAGCCAGTGCTCCAGCCCCCAAAGCGATTTTTTTTTTGACTGAGAGCTTGGAAAATTTGTTTCCCTATTCTTTTCTTTGGAGTACATTTTATGTTACATCATGGGAAATGGATTAATCTGCATGCTTTTTTTAAAACTATACTAAAACTGCCCAGCTAACTTTTACTTTCATGTTTGTGGCATTAAACCTTAACACAAATTGAAAACAGGAGGTTTATATATTTAGCAACATTAACTATGTCACAACAATGTCTATGGGACACATTTGATGCCAATTTCTTATTTTAGGTGATGGCTAAAATCCTTGTAACTCTTCAAACAGCATGGAAGTGTTTGTTTTCATAGCTTCAGAGTTTGTTACAAAGTTTGAAGGAACAGGGTCTAAAAATACAGCAAACTGACAATGCTTTTAAATATATACAAATGACTTTTATAAGAAACCAAGTTTTGGAAAGAATGGTTTCTTTTATTTGGTGTCATACAAGCAACAATTCATATTATTCAAGCATTGAAAGTCTTCAGAATCTATTCTCAGAGCTATGAGAGGCGTATTTATCACTGCGGCATAACCGAGTTTTCTAACCTGACTGAGTTTTGGTTCCCAGATCCAAAGGAGAATTCATATTTATTTGCCTTTCTTCCCAAGAAAAGCGTACAGTGAGATTAGCAGATACTTGTTTTCAAAAAAATCACAGGGCAGTTATAGTATCATGAATTTGAAACAAATGCATCTTTGAATATCTAATTAACTTAAAAAAAACCTCCAAGCCAATAAAACTGGGTATTTTATTTGAATACCATATGTTGCATGATGCATTTCTGCCCTCATTTCAAGACAGCCATGAAGTTAACACTCACTACCTTGGAGACGCAGCTATTGGGCAGGGAATGTGTGCAAAGGTTTCACAGATTACTTTCTTTATCAGATGTGAACATTTCACACACAACCTTCCCTTGCTGCTGATCCTCAGCCTACACTACTTGATATACATGTTCTTGGAATTCAATTACCCCTCAGCTGACTCACATTCATGGGAGTCTTGGAGACCGAGGATCTGGTTTCACATCTGCTTGATGGCTCAAGAATTTTGGGCAAATTATTAACTGCAGGCTTGGGTCCTCATCAGTAGAATGGGCATAATAATGGTCCTTTCTCAGAATTATTTGGTGGAGAAGGGAAATGTTTACAGAAGATTTGGCACAATGCCTGGAATGAGGAATCCCTGAGGAATCCCTGAAGTCTCAGGGGTACCTTGCACGGCTCCTGTACACCATGAACAGAATAAGTTCTCCGTTTTCCCACTCCTCAGTAATTCGTCTCCCTCCCCCCTCATGCATATCTCCAAAATTCCTCCACACTTTCCTCTTTGCAAAATCTTTCTCACACAAAAAACTGAAGCCTAGTGATTGTGTAGCGTAGTTAATGATCAGTGACAATATTATTCTTGTTAGGAGAAGATAGAGCTCAGTAAGAATCAAGTCCTTTAGCTAAGAGAAGGGTACTCCTGGGGGACTCACAGGCCGTGGTGAGCTGGTAGAAGGTGCTACAACTCGAGTCAGAGCCTCTGCCAACACTGTGGCAGTTGCCTCTCTCGCAGCCCACAACGCAAGCTGACCCAGGTACAGGGATGAAGAGAGGTGAGCCTTGGGCTACATGTCCATCAACTGTTTTAAAGGCTACATCCAAGGTGACCTTTATACCTGCCATCACAGAACACCCAGAACAGAGGCAGAAAGGACAGACCCTATGCACCAGAAAGGTATATGTTAAGTCACATATAACATGTTAAGCTGTTGCACAGGGCTGAGCAGACAATGGAGAGACTTCAGATTTAGCTGTGGGTGCTACATTTCAAGAGGGTTGCTGGGAAGGTGTTGTCATCCTGAGTAGAACAATGTGCGTGCCCAGGAGGCACTCAGCAGCATGGAGGACAACGTAAACCCTGGGGGGCCGCACAGCAGCCCTTTCCACATATGGAGCAGTTCTCCTTTCCAGGAGGGGCGTCCTACTTCTCTCAGGTTCCAAGGAAGGAGCAGGTGAAATTCAAGGGCCACTGAGTTGGACAGAATAACAAAATTCATGTCATCAGAATGTGTACTCTGTTATTAAAGGACGGCTGCCTCTGTGGGACAAAAAAAAATCATTATTGAAAAAAAATCTGATTGGCTTTAGACTGCCTAAATTTTTTAACCTTCTTAAACTTTTGTGTCTGTAAATAATTAAATAGACCCATACCTATCACCATGTACAAAACTCAAATCCAAATGGATCAAAGACCTCAATATAAAGCCAGCCACACTGAACCTTATAGAAGAGAAAGTGGGAAGTACATTTACACAATGGAGTACTACACAGCAGAAAAAAATAACGACAGCCTAAATTTTGCAGGAAAATGGATGGAACTAGAAAGCATTATTTTGAGTGAGGTAACCCAGACACAGAAAGACAATTATCACATGTACTCACTCATAGGTGGTTTTTAAACATAAGGCAAAGAAAACCACAATCCCAGAGAACTTAGACAACAATGAGGACACTAAGAGAGACTTACATAGATCTAATCTACATGGGAAGTAGAAAGTATAAAAAGACAAGATCTCCTGAGTAAATTGGGAGCATAGGGACCTTGGGGGAGGGTTGAAGGAGGGAGCAGAGTAGCAGGGAGGGGAGTAGAGAAAAATGTAGAGCTCAATAAATATCATGGAAAAAAAAAGAAACTTGCAAAAAAAAAAACCCTTTTCATTACTAACAAATTTATATCACAAACAAATGCCCCCCAAACTAAAACAGTGCCCCAGCTAGCTTCACCTGCTCTCACAGGTGTGGATGGTTTAACCTACTCATTTTTCGGTTGCACTTCTCACCTGCTTTTCCCCAGACAGATTTTTAGGACCCCATGTTAGTATCCACGCATCTGTACTGGCCTGACCTTGGAGGATATGTCCTCAGCTGTAGCCACCTGTGCACAATCACTACGTTCCTTTTTAAGGGCCTTGCCCACCTCCCATACATCTCTCTTTCTCTGTGTCTGTCTGTCTGTCCATCCATCTGTCTGCCCACCCGTGTGAATGTGTGTGTCTCCCTCCCTACCTCTCCTCTCTTCTCTTCTGTCCCCAGAGGCCTGTCTCCCCTCTCCCCTCCCGACTCTTCCCATCCACTCTCCTCCAGTAAAAAACCCCTCCACCTGAGCTCTGTCACATGGAGTCTTTCCACGGGTTATGGTTCTACATGTTGAACACCCCTGACCTGGAAATCTAATAATAAGATGGTTCCAAAATCCAAACTATGTAGGAGGCTGGCATGATGTTTAATGAGTTTTAGATTTTAGAGCATTTCAAGTTTGGGACATTTGGATTAAAGGGTGCACAGCCTGTTAATATTTTTAAGATGGGCAGTCTCGATTATATACTTCCCATCACTAGAGTGATGAGCTACAGGCTATCTGAAAAACAAACAAACAAACACACAAAACCCCTAAAATATAGAGACCTCTTAACTCTGAAAGACTTCTGGTCGCAGGTGATTTGAGTAAGTCATGGTCAGTCTGTGACAGGTATTTCATAAAAGCTGGACCCCGCTGGCAGTGCTGTCTACTGTACATAGGAAACCAAGCTCGCTATGGCGTCTGGCCACATCCTCTCCCAGCCCCCTCTCCCGCTGTTCTTTAGTTTGATCACTATTCAGCAGCCACACTGGCTCTCGTTACTTCGTCATAATTGCTAAGTTTGTTCCTGGATCAAGGAAGTGGGAATTGCTCATTCTTTGGTTTTCGGTCCCCTTTGCTGGCTTTCACGCTGGCTGGGTCACTCTAAGATTCTGTGACGCTTATTCTCAATCGTCAAATTGATGTGATTTAGAATAATCTGGAAAGATCTCTGGGCATGTCTGTGAGGGGGTTTCCACGACAGGTTAATTGAGGTGGGGCGACTCATTGTAAGCAGGAGGCACCATTCCATGGGCTGAGGTCCTGGAATGAATGGAAATGAGACCGAAAGCTGTACGCCCACAGTCAGCCCTCTCCTCTTCCTGACGACAGACGCCACGTGATCAGCGAGGCCACGTGATCAGCTGCCTTGCGTTCAGGAGGTGATGGCTTCCCTGTCATTCTTACTGTATACTCAGACTGAGAACTGAAATACTCCACACCCCCAAAGTTGTTTTTGTCAAGGTGATAAGAAAAGTAATCGATACACTCCCTGCAGTCCCGAACATTTCCTCCTCAAGCCCCACAGTGGTTCTCCCACAGTGGTTCTCAACCTTCCTAACGCTGTGACCCATTAATAGGTTCCTCATGTTTAAGGTGTGTGACTCCAACCTTAAAATTATTTTGTTGCTACTTCCTCACTGTAATTTTGCTAGTGTTATGAGTCGTAATGTAAATATTTGTGGAGAGAGAGATTTACCAAGGGGTCGCGACCCACACGTTGAGAGACTATCCTGTTCGCCCAAGCTGCTGCACTGTTCTGCAAGGCTCTTGCCTACTTAGATGTTTGCATGTCCTCTGACTGTCACCCTACCCAGGTGGGAGCTCAGTGAGCACAGGAGCTTGTGTCTTGGTGTTTTGTTTTGTTTTATTCTCTATGCTTGGATCAGAGAACACTCAACACAGTTGTTGACTGAACAAATGCAAGAATGAATGGGAATATTTGTTGAAGGACTTCATGGAACAGCGATAGAAGGGAACACTCGACAGCCTTCCCAAGACTTTGCACTTTAACTTGAACTCCAGTCTTTGGACTCCTAGGCTTGTCTCTTGACTCTTGCAGTGTGTAGTTTGTGCCACTGGGCACAATCATTTTCAAGTGATTTTTTGAGAAAAAAAAATGTTGCTTTAAGGAGATAAATCCTTCAAAGGCTTAGAGCCAAAAAATCTCCTGTCCATCTCAGCAAACACGTGTGTCTTTTTAAAAATAACATCTTTATGCATTCTTTGAAAATGTTATGTATTTATACAGTTTATTTCCATCGTATCCCTATACCACTGCCTCCCTCCAAACTCCCCAGATACAGTTTACCCCATATCCCTCCCAATTTTATGTCCTGTCTCCTTTTTTTTTTTTTAACAGTTTAGAGAAAATGAAAACTTTCATTTAAATTTAAGGCTAACTTCTGGCATGTTTCTGATTCATATTTATATATTTCCAACACACATCCACACGTTAATATTCAAGTATACACACACACACAGGAGAGACAGACAGACAGAGACAGAGACACACCACACACACACACACACACAGAGAGAGAGAGAGAGAGAGAGAGAGAGAGAGAGAGAGAGAGAGAGAGAGAGAGAGAAACAAACCTGGAAACACATTATCTTTCCTGTTTCTTCTATGGAAAAGGTGAAAGCAAAACAAACAGTCCAAGGAGAAAAGCTAATTAGTTTTCCAAGTCCTTTCAGTTAGAAATTCAGAATTCTAGTAGCTGTACAGGAAAGATACTTCTTTTTATTTTTAAACATCATGTGCATAATTTAAGGATTATCTTAAGTCTCCTGCCAAGCATGTTTCTCCAGCCTGGTGTTACTATGAGGAGAGGTTTGGCTAGGTTAATGGTGATGCCTTTGAGTAATTATCTAGAACAAAGGAACGAACACCGTTTCATAGTTTAATATCATTCCCATCAATATACTTTTTATTTTCCTTTTTGCCCATCTCAGAGAGAAAAGCAGAGGGATTTAATTTGATTTACAGGGGGAAAAACAACCCTAAATGTACTTTTTTTCAGTCGGGGGATGGGGCAAGGAGACAAGGCCAGCCAGCTGGTTTCCATCTATCCGCCATAATTCTCTGTTTAGTTTACACTATTAAACTCCAGCGCCTTGCTTTCATCTTAACTGTTATAGTATGCCTTATTGCAGATTCTAGCATGTCGCATCCTGATAGGGTTTCAGACTTTGGCAAAGCATCATCCCTCACATTGGTTTTTGCCATATGGGTAGTAAATGCATCCAGCATTTTTTCACTGGCGCCTGCATCATTATGTTTTGCCACCACTGCTTTCTTGGGTTTTCTGCAA
The DNA here is from genome assembly GCA_004026605.1 of Ondatra zibethicus. Classification (NCBI taxonomy): domain Eukaryota; kingdom Metazoa; phylum Chordata; class Mammalia; order Rodentia; family Cricetidae; genus Ondatra; species Ondatra zibethicus. The sequence continues at coordinate 118,071 of PVIU01002417.1, forward strand.
ATCTCTGTGGAGTCTATTGGTTTGAAGGTTATCAAGAGGACCTATGTCAATTTGTACACAGCCCGGTCCTAGTTAGGACCTCTTCGTCCTGTAGATGACCTCATCTACACATCTCAGCAGACACATCTGTTTGTTGAAGGTGGCAGGGAGGTAGGGGAAGCAGAGAAACCACAAGAGAAAAGAGCAGAATGCAAAAGCAACCAAGGCCAGGCAAACCGGAGAGTTACCACTGATGGGTGCGGAGGGGCGAGGAGTTCGACCTACCTGATCTGTCCTCATTTTGTGAATCACATCTTCTGCACAGTTCTGGGATGGTCTTGAGAGATGTGACTGAATACTGAATGGGAAGACAGAGGAAGAAGGGTGTAAGATAGAAATTTAAAGTAAAGGCATTCCCTTAAAACCACCCAGAAAAAGAAAATATAAACACAAGGACTGAGGCTCAAGTACAACAGACACATTCAAGAGGTGGACCTCGTGGTGATCTGAGAGCATCCTAAGATCTACCAGCGAGCACCTCAGTAGACACAGAGGAGCCTGGCAGCTCTTATTTAAAGGACAAAGTAAGACACACCCAACAGCTATTCTGTTTCTCATCATTTCAAACTCAAATATAGCCAGAATTATTGAACCTTGAATATTTCCAGAAGATACTATTTGTTTCCTCAACCCAAAGAGCTAGCTAGCTACAAGAGTAAAAAGCCAAGTGGAGGAGCATTCGGCTTCCTCAGCATCCAGAGTGAAGGAGACATGTCCATGCTGGTGTGGACCACACTACATAAAATCCCAAAGCTGGTCCTGGAGAGATGGCTCAGTGGTTTAGAGCACTTACTCCTCTTGCAGAGAAGACTGATGCATTTACCAGCACCCTCATGATAGGCCACAACTATCTATTGCTTCCATTCCAGGGGATCCAACTCCCTCTTTTGGCCTCTGCAGCTACCAGGCACTCTCATGCAGTGCACATGCATACCTATCACTCTTACACATACAATAAACACGTCTTTTTGTTTTGGGCTCCAACAGTTACCATGTGCTGCGGATTTTACTGTGCATATTGTCTCCCTGGAAAATACAGAGGTCATGTCATTAAAAGCAAAGGGAGCATAGGTCTCTCTGGAAGCTCTTCTCTTCCGTAGATTAGTTTGGAAGGAAAGACAGCACCTTTTAGTCTCTGTCATAGCGTCAAGTTCAGTGCTGGCTATCAAGATAACAAATTATGACACTGGAGGCACAAAAACATATGTAAAATCAATAACTATGATTTATGGGGTCTACATTTGATACCCATCAGTTTGTCTTGAGAGAAGGATGTGTTCAAGCAAAATAAATAGAATGAATAGAAGAGAATGAGTCCTTCAATCAAAGGGTAAGTCAAAGACTATCTTCAGTTATACTCATACTGTAATCTATAAAACACAATTTTCTCAGAATCTTTTGCTATGTATCTCTAAGAACAGGCACATATCACAAATTACTTCTCCACTGCAAAATCTGAGGCAACTGAGAAAAAAATAATTTAATCTAAAAGAAAAATGACCAGAGGAAACCCATTAGTATCATTCTAGCCTCACAAGCGAGGACTGTATAATTAGAATGCATTTCTCAATGCAAAGGTACTTTAGTGGGTGTGATGTTGATAGATAGACCTCCAGAGTTCTCACAGAATATCAGCAAAGCAAGACAGAAGGAGCAGGCGCTTGCCGCTATTGTCAGCTTGCACATCACAAACAAATTAAATTCCCAGTATTTCCAAATGAAAAATGAAATCTCAGAAGACTAATTAGAGAAATTATTCTTACCTGTCTGATGCAATAGCATCCTGTTTATATTGGCCATTCATCAGAGACTACAGGTGTCTCAGCACACACACTACACACAGGTGGAGGGAGGGGAGGCCACGTAAACTGGAGTTGAGCCTCTAGACAATTTTTCCTTCTGCATTGTGTGTGTGTGTGTGTGTGTGTGTGCGCGCGCGCGCGTGTGCGCACACGCACGTACTGGGGGATGGGGTGGTCAAGGGTAATTTAGACAGAGAAGCTTCGTCTTGGTAGTAACAAGGTACCTCATGTTCCTGATAAGTACAAGCTCTCTAAGGAATCTGGTAGCTTTCTGAGACCAGCTGGTGCAGGTTATATAATTACACAGTCTATAATTCAATTAAAATCAGGCCTTTGTTTTGGTTGCTGTGCCCCATGAAACCCCCTTTGGCAACGGCTCACCATCTCTCCTGCTTCCCCCTGCCATCTCTCACTCTCTCTTTCTTCCCTATCTCCTCTTTACTTCCTCCCTCCCTTTTTGGCTCTTCCCCCAAGACAACATTTTAGAAAAGAGAAAAATTGATTGATTATGTATAAATATGGGCAATGATACAGCAAGGATTTCTCAGTGGGCTTAAATGATATATACCTGATGAAAACAGCCGAACTGCTGTCTGCATCCCAGACACATGCACTCGCACCTGAAAGCCAGATTCACTATTCTCCAGATCTCAGTTTTATTAGCTGCAGGTCCAGCTCTAGCTGTTTGAGTGCAAAGGCCCGCAGGAGGCAGTGAGGTTAAGTTTGCTGAGGTTCAAACTCTGAACAGCACAGGGTGCTTGACTGGTATATAGACAGCATATCACAGAAGAACCTGGACATGAGGGCACACACCTGTAATCCTAGCACTTGGGTGGGTGGAGCCAAGCAATCTCTGAGTTCAAGGCCAGCCCCAGTCTATACAGCAAGTTCCAAGCCAGTCAGGGTGATACACTGAGACCCTGCCTCAAAACAAAACAACAGAACACCAAACAAACCACGCAACTGACCAACAATCAAAACCAAAACTCCCCCAAAAACAAAACGAAACAGAGTTGGGGAGAGGGTGACATAGCTTTGCCCATAGCGAAAAAGGATGCTTCTTTTTTGAAGACATATATTTCTTCACATCACAACCAGTAAGAAATAAAGACCCTAAAGAAAAAAGTGATGTGCCACTCATGGGACTAAAAATTAAAAAACACAGAAAACTAAGAAAAAAAAAGCGCCAGCTAGAAAATTACAGTTTGGGAAACTTTTTAGGATGCATGGAAGGTCACACAGACTTGTGACACTGTCCATGCATTTAACAAATCTATCGTTCTTTATAAAGACACAATAAAAGAGTAATTTGAGGGCTTATTTCTGTAAATAGCAATACTACAAGGAAAGATCTAATACAATAGAGTGATCTAAAGATGGTTACATTGTGGTGGCAAGAAATGCACAGGAAGCATGTTTCACAAAAGCAACACGGAAATGTATTTTCATACTTGCAAATCTGAGGATGAGCCCATGACTCAATGACCCAGGATGTCTTTCTTACAAGAGCACATTGTGCTACCATCTGGGAGCTGGAATGGGAGGCTTCCCAATTCACAGGACAGATGGTCTTTTATAAGGAGCTGTCAGATGGCTAACTTACTTCACTCATAGGACAATCACCAGTCGTAACTCCTGCCACATGGACTGACCAAACCAAGATCAATACATCCTTCTTCTACGTATCCTCCAACTCAAATTGTGTAGCCTGTTCTCTTGATTCTGTTGTCCTTTGGTGATATGAGAAAGGGCTTTCAGTTACTTGAGAGGCATTTTTTTTCCTTTTACTATTTTTCCTAACATCTTCCTTTACTTGAATCCTTCCAGAGGTTACTAGCTGCAGAAATAGCCTCTTTGATCAAACTTTTACTACGGCTTTATGTTTCAAGAGTTCTTGGTGAGGTTGACCAGTTCCCTCAGCTGTTTCAATGCCTCTATAGAGCTGAAGTCTATTTTACTGTTCCTTTTAATTTTCAGGTCCTCCTTGTCTGCAATGATTTCCTCCAACCATGAAGTGCCACTGTCTTGTAAGGTCAGCATGTACTCTGCCTTCTGCACAAAGCCCCAGGGAAGTTCTTAGCAATGTTTCTCTTTTATGCCCTCAGTAAATGTCTGCAGTGTCTTAGGCTTGGCTTTTCCCTCTGTTGATCTATCAGCTCTGATATGAAGAGGAGGGAAAGGATATTATCTTTGACTTGTATGTACATAGGGGCCAATTAACTTCCAGGAACACCAATATGTATATACACTGCACTCAATCCTGGGCGTAATACTATAGATTTCCAAAGTTTAAAAGCTTTCAAGTTTATGTAGTTAGTAGGAATTTCCTCTGAGCATTCATACTGGTATAATTCATCAGTTCAAATTTATAGTTATATAGTTATAATTCATAGTTCAAATTTGACTAAAGCATGTCTCTGTCTCAAATCCTTCAGTGCTTCTGCAGGATGCACAGGACAGACCATGTGCCTTAGTGTGGCATAAGATCAGTCTCATCTCTTACTTTCTTTCACTTCTCTTTGTGGTAACAAGAAATTTCTTATCGTTCACATATCTACTGTTTTTCCTATTTCTTTATGAATTCTACTTTGTCCACCCAGAATGCCATTCCTCCCATTTCAACAGGAAAATACCCTTTATTTCTTCCAGCCTTGCCTCAGTATTATCTCAATAATGCCCTCTATGACTCTCCCAGAGGGAAGGAATGTCAGCATTCAAAGTGTGCCCTCTGGATCAGTGGCGTCAATGCCTTCCAGGAATTCCTGGGACTTGGAATTCTTGGGAGCCATTTAAGAACACTGAATCAGGACCACTTATGTTGAGTTCAGTCATTGGCCTGTGATGAGACATCCAGGCAATTCTGAAACATAGCAGAATTCATGAAGCCTCATCTTAATCATACACATGGCATCCTGTCTCCCCACTAATATAAATGATTCCGTTGCTTCTTCGGGTGGTAGAAAATATTTTAGTTATCTAAGATACTAGGCACTTAGTGAACTGGACTAAAAGAACTCCTTTAAGTAGCCCATGGCTTTAGCAGCCATGATAACAACAGTTTATATCTATACAAAAGCAATCTTAGAAAAACCCATGATTATAAATGTAGCAATGCAATCACAGTACATCTAAAAGAATAAAATTATCACTTCATTATCATGACTGCTGGAAGTTGTTCTTTTCTATAAAGGACAAAGATTTGGAGCCAGAAGGTCTGATTTATGCCAGGGCTCTGATGCTTATTATCTCTGTAGTTCTGGACAAATCAATTGTTTCGTATCTTTGGGATTTGGTTTCCTTATCTGTAGCCATGTGTACCAAAATGAGATAATGAAGGTGGAGTTATTTTGCAAACTGATAAGTGCCCAGAAACGCGTTAGGCTCTCCTCTCTAACCTGTTTTCTGTGAGTGCTCTACAGACTTTCCTTCCTCATCTTCATTCCTGCCAGGACATTAAACTCAGGAGAGCAAGAGAGGGGCAGGAATGAATAGGGACTGGAAATGAAAAAGAAGATGTCACCATCTAACCTCTGCACCTTATATGAGTCCTCCTAACTACTTCCTTACTCAAGCGAGTTTGTAGATAAGGGTGGACACAGAAAATTTGCTTCCCAAACTACAGTCTTTTATGTCAGACAAATTGTGTGTGTGTGTGTGTGTGTGTGTGTGTGTGTGTGTGTGTGTGTATTCCAGGCCACAGCAGTCAGTTTTATTTCCTTGCCATATAAAGCAGTTTAAACATGGATGAGATTCATGAGTCTACATGTAGAGCATGAGTTCTACATTGGACTATGGGAATCTCTGACCACCAGGACTGGTGAATGTTCAGGACTGGTAACTGGCTTTTAGTCCTGAAGACTAGTTGGGGCCAGTTGAGTGAACAAGCAGACTTTATCCAAGTGGTAAAGAGCCATAGAAAATGAAAGAGCATCATCCCAAGCACCTTTGCAAGCTAGAGATTCTTAAGGATCTGAGGTTCTATTATGTTTCCAAAGGACAAAGATGATGAGCCATCCATTCCCACAACTATCACGAGACTCCTGGTTTCTCCGAGCATCCCAGAATTCAGGCAGCCACACGGTCGAACCACAGCCTTCCACACAAGCAAAACTGCCTGTCAAAGCAGATAAATAGCTGAAGAGAGATTTTTCTGAGCTTAAGACTTTTTTTTCCCTCTAAAATCTTGTTCTCTACAGAGGCCTGCCTTCTAATAGAGAAGCCTATGACTCCACATAGCCTTGAGCATGTGGCACAGATAGCCCATTCCCGTGATACTAGCCCTCTGCAATTAATGCAGTGTGTGGTTGAGCAGCATTTGGTGGTCCACACTGGAAAAGCAAGTGTGATAACAATGCTGAAGGGCTTCCTACAGTGAGGACTGGACATGAATGGTAATGACCTAATTGAACTGTGACGTTTACTAAGGGAATTTGGTCATTCGGTCTAATGACCAATGGAATGAAATGGGTTGGCTTGATGGGCATGGTCTTCTCTGAGGATACATGACCCTTTAAGCGAGGGAGGAGGGTTGTGCTCCCTCTGGATGTGGAAGGCTTTCCCGATGCCATGGCTTGGTGAGTTTTCCCCATCCTTCCCTGCTGGATGAAGAGGCAGTGGCACTGCTTCGTTCTGTATTCGTGAGTGTGTTATTTCCAATGCATCCCTTCATAAGTAAGGCCTGACCCAAGACTCCAGTGCATTGTCGCATTAGAAATCAGTCCAAGGATGACTACAAAGCCCAGAAGTCGTCTTCAATGAAGATGTGGGTTCTGGAGCCAGTCGGCCCACATCATATCCTGATTTCAACATTTTATCAGCAAATCTTATTCTTTAATCTCACTGATAAAACAGGGTAATTACAGTACCCTAACAGAGTGTGGTGTGAAGACCCTGAGCTAATACTGTAGAGCATGGCAATCTTGTTGGATGTACAGTACATGTTCAACAAATGTTAAGTACCATTATTATTTATATGTAGAGCATCAAAAACACTAAAAAGTTAAGCCTAAATAACAATAAATATTAAAAAATTATAAATGATGAAACAATTAAAAGAAACATTTATCTTGTAGTAGGGACCTTGTCCAGTATCAGCGCTTTTCTAGCTTCAACTGTGAGCCAAGAGTCAATCAGCACTGAGAAACACAGACTGCCAGGAACAGTGATTGGTACTGAAATGTGACTTCCCATGAAGTTGATGTGACATTTTACAGTTTTAATAAATATGTTACATGCTATGAAATAGAATAGTTTATTTGCCATCATAAACTCCCTGCGAGCACAGACCAAGTTTATACTATTTTCTTAAACCTAGAACTGTGCCTGGAACACTGTGGATGTTTAATAAACACTTGCTGACTAGATTGGCAAAACAGTTAGCTATGAGCAAGTAGTTTGTATAAATAAGCTGTGTAGTCAGTCTAATAAATGCTGTGGCTTATCCAGCATAGCCAAGAAAAGGACTCGACAGGCTAAGTTCAGAATCAGAGGAGGCAAATTAAAAATCAGTTTGGTGGTTGCTCTTTCTTCTTGGAAATCACCCTCTGGCTAAGGTTTCTCTTCTCTGTGAAAGTTTGGGCCAAGATGGGGAAGGAGATCTGAGTTCCAGTCTTGAGGTCCGAAACATACAATACATCATTTCTGGATCAGACAATCTCTCATCTGTTTCTTGGGAGGTACTTACAAAACAATGAAATACAGGGCATCTGGTGTTGAAATAAGGAATATACTTTGAATTTCATGGGGCTATAGATGAGGAATAAGAGGCAATTTGGACTCAAAGGTAAGATGCAGCAAATAAAACACTGTAAAAAATGTAGTAGCATTGTGATTGCTGCTGAAACCACAACACATGATCAGCACCAAGAAAGTTTAACTATGGCCAAGAACAGGGTGACTTCTAGGAAGGACATAGCTGATAGGAACCATGAAGCAGGGACTGGGCATCCAGACTCCACATGAAGTTTCTGGTTACCTTCTAGGGAAATGTCAGGGTTGTAAAAGAAAGGGTTTTGCTCAGTTCTCTTTCAGCTGATTATATTTATTTGGAGTGGGGAGGAGGTCCCTTACTTCAGAGAAGCAATTTGTGACCACTCCAGTACCAAATGGACATGGGTGACGGGTTTAGAGGTGCAGAGGTGCTTCCATTCAACGAAGTTTCTCAGAAGGTCACAGTACCCTTCTGCGTGGAAGAGTTCGTAGTCCAGTCCTGACCCTGCTGAGTTCTGGCTGTAACCTAGTGAACTCGGCAAGTCTCCATTTTGTAATCTACAACACCGGATGAAAGCAGAACCCATCTCTTGCAGTTTTGCGGGGCTTGACTTGAAAGGTTTCAGCTGTGTGTGTGACAGGACCTACGTGTGACAGACAGTGACTGTGTGTGACCTATGTCACCTCTCTGCTGTCCAGCCTCTGCTTTATTTACGTGGTCCTGGATAAGATACTATTTTCGTGAAAAAAAAAAATTGGCTTTGCTGAATAAAATAAATATGCCATGGTTCCTAAGAGCCCTGGAGGGTTTTGTTTTTGTTTTGCTGATAGGAGAGCCTGGTTTTCAAACGAATAAAAGAGGCCTCTGTAAACCCATTTGCTGTAAGAGGAATGTTTGTATGTGCCCTCTCTCTCATGGGCTACAGCTTGGGCATAGCCCTCTGCCCTCAGATGGTAGGGTTACAGGGATGTACCATTGAAACTTTGCGTTTTACAGGGGAAACCCATTATTTTCAAGTCTGGAGAACTTCAAAATAAGTTGGTTGCCTTCTGTGTTTTGTCTCATTAGATAAAGACAGAAAGTTCTAGCTGTTTTTCTATACAAATATACAGCTTGCGTTTTAATTAAAACAAGAACCAGTTCCCTGACCAGAGGGAAAAACCATGAAACACAAAGCCCAAACTACGTAATTGGGCTATAGTTGGAGGGTAAGGAGGGGAGTCTTAAACCCCAGCATGAGTTTTGTAAACATCTTTTCCAAATGCTGCCTGGACTCCCCGCCATCGTCTCCTGCCACTGCATCAGGAAAGAGCAAGAGGGAGCAGGGAGAGAGGTCCGTGCAATCCAAAAAAAAAAATAAAAGCACGTTCATGGGAAACTTCATTCTCTACGACAGTGAACTAGCAGCTCGGAGACACATTCCTTTCTGAGCCTCAGCATTGGAGTCTCTCTCAGTAAGCAGCCTCAATGGCCGGTGTTCCTGGTTTGCCGAAACAGGCTGAGAACACTTACTTCACTATTTATGAGTTGGTCTTCACTTTTTCTCCATGAAATCATTAACTATGAACAGTAAAGCTCTGTCAGGGCTAGGTTATTAAACTTGGATCATACTGAATTATGATAAAACAATCTAACACTGGAGAGGTTGCTAAGTAGAGCGTCTCTAGTTTCTAGGGGGATTGCAATAGACTTCGACACCTCACCCTTCAGGCTGTCAGCATTTTGGGCTGGCTGAGCCTCTGTTGAGGGAGGCTTTCCTGCAAGCTGTACATTCCCGGGCTCTACCCACCAGAGCCAGTAGCACCTTCCCAGTATGACAATGAAAACTCTGTATCACGAAATGTTCGTGGGTGGGAAACAGGGGCAGAAAAATTGCCATTGCTGTGAATTATTGCAATAAACTAGATATCTGGGAAAGGCAGGAACTGAGTATTCTGCAAACAGTGAGCTCCTGACTAACCATGCAAGATGTAAGGTCTCGATGCTTTGGTGTCCTCATCTGTCAAAGGGAGATGGCTACAATCCCTTCTCCATAGGATCAGTGTGAGGATGAAACATACATCACCCGGCCCAAAGGACATAATTAGCATTAGCTATTATTGTCTCATTGATGCTATCCAATTCAAACCTGGTTTAAGTTTTAATGCAAGCCAAAGATCCAAACATTGGAGTCTACATAAAAGGGAACTTTTGGGGAAGGTATATTCCTACTGATGGAAATCTGAATTTATAGTTCAGAGTGGTCAATTCAGAGAGGCTCAACCATTGCATAATCCTGTATCCCTATTTGCTAAACAGCTTCGGTTATTGCTTAATACATTTTATCTTTCAAGCAGAGCTTCCTAATTCATCAAAATTATGGGCTGCTGCCAGTGATTCTTCTGTAAATACAACTGCTCTGTTGTACTTAAAAGAAAATCTTGACACCATGCCTGGTCTTTTCCCTCGAGTTCTTTATCCACTATTGGTCAGATAAATATTATTGTATTATTCATTGAAACAATAACAAAGCTACTATTTTAAAGAGCTGTGTGCCAAGCTAAGTGTTTCACATATATTATCATTTCACCCAAACCTTAAAACAATTTTAAAAAGTTAGATGAGTATTTCAGGGAAGTGAAACTCATGTGCTCCAAATCACCCAGCCAATGGGCAGAAGAAACCAGGAGCCTGGGCTGGTTGCCTTCAAAGCCCGTTCTCATAAAACACAACCTGGCCTGTTGTGTGATGCCTACCTCAGAGTTTGAGGCCGGAGATCATAAACTCAAGGCCAGCCTGGCTACATCATAACATTCTTATCTAAGAAAACCAAGAGTTGGGGATACAATTCAGTGGTAGAACACATGCCTAGAATGTATAATTCAGTGGGTTCTGTCCCTAGGATGGCAAATAGAAAAACAAATAAATAAACAGTTAAACTGCTTGAAACAAAACTGAAAATAACAAAACAAAACCAAAAACAACTCTCAAACCTCAACTTCGCCATCAACAAACCTCAAGAACTACTACCACCAAACTCCTAATGATTACACATTCTTTTTTTCTACATCTTCCAACTTCCCAACAAATCTTTATACCATCCTTCACTTTCTTGGCTCTCATTCAAATCCAAATACCTTCAGAGGAAGAGTCACAAAAGAAGCTCATTCTAAACACTTTCTCAAGTCAAGCACCGTGACTGATCGACATCCACACATCATGGAAAAGAGGACTCTTCCTTCATGTGGGTCTGAATAAGGACCAATAAAAGTTAACTAGAAGTTGGAATAAGTTGAATAACAAGGGACTATTTTTCTAGTTCAAAAACAGAAAGATCTAGCACTATATGAAGGAGGTGATTTACCATATCTATGCCTGCAATTGAACTGTCATGTGAAGTCCCTGTTAGTTAGGGTATGCATGGGGAGGAGTACAGGAATCCACTTCCAGCCAGATGTATGTCAAAGCATGTCCACTGTTTGGGGGGCAACATCTAGTGATGACCCAAAGCTCCAGGCCCAGAGAGATCAAATAAAATGAGCTCAGATGCGATGAGCTCCTAGGGTAATTGTGCCAAAATTTTGTTGGGTATAAGAACTGACTGCGTCGCATGCAGCTCTAGGCAAGCCACATGTAGACAGTTTACTCAGACGCTTGCAGGGCTTGAGTGTTAGTGGACCAGAGGGACTTGTCAGCCCACAGCGCTTCGGAATGATAGGACCTCAGAGGTCAGCTGATCTGGTCTTCAGCGCATAATTTGTCAATATCCCCAAATGTCCAATCTGTGTTTTGATGTTTTCAATGACTGGAAAGTTTCCCTTTATCATAATATTTATTTTTGTTTTGTGTATGTTGTTTGTGTGTGTGTGTGTATGTACATACATGCGCACGAGTGTAGTTGTTCACGGAGGCTAGGAGAGGGTGTTGGATCCCCTGGAACTGGAGTTACAAGCGGTTGTGAGCCATCTGCTAGGGGTGCTGGGTACTGAACTCAGATCCTCTGGAGGAGCAATGCTTGACCTTAACTGCTTAGCCATCTCTCCAACCCCCTCCCTTTATTTTCCATCAATTACATGTCAGGTTGGCTTCAGTCTATGTTCCTGTGAATTTTGAGAGAATGCTAGCTGTGGTACAGACATATAAAGAAACTGGGAATGAGCAGTTAGGTCCATGTGCTGAAGCTTTACAAATGGGCTCCTCTGTAATTTTCAAACAACCTCAGAATGGAAGGCTAAGAAAGGCGGAATGTCTTGTACCCCTCCCCCGCCCCCAGCTCACACACAATTAGGCATCATTCTCGCATAAGCCCAGAGAGCCCCGCCCCCAAACCATACACTGTGTCTGTTCCACAGCTTGTTTTCTGTTCATAAATGTAGCTGGGAGAGTTATGGAAAGACGGACAGTACAAATGAAGCAGCGCGTGAGCGTGAGGGTGGAACGGTGTGAAAACATTGCTTATAGGTAGTAATACTTACAGAAATGTCATCACTAAAGTCAATTTCATCCAAATCAAGGTATTCAGGGGCTTCCATTATTCTTCTTTGTACATTTTGAGTAAGGTCAAATACTTATAATTTCCTGGATAAGGCAGAAGCAGAAAAGAAAGGCCAAAGGTTAGTTGTTATAACTAAAAGTATTATCCCCATTTGAACAAACAAAATTGGAAAAGGTAATTGGGTAATAGCACTGCCCTGGGGCACATATCCTCCCCACAAAGTCAGGCTTTCCAAAAGCCCTGAGCACAGCTCCTTTGGTCCTCAGCTCCGCTTCCCCAGGGAGCACCCATAATCCTTTGCTTTACTTGATTTGCACTTATCTTCTCCTGGGCAGTAACCTGGGTCAGAGTTCTCCCCTATGATAAATGTTAACTTTCAATGAAGACCATGCCCTTATTGTACACAGGGTGAATGTTTGAGCTTTATGGAAAGACAATCTTTTGGCACTGTTAGGGAAACTGTATTCAGGTATTTTCTGTGGGCATATTCTCGGTTGCTGTGAATGGAGCAACGAACACTACATCTCCATAGTAACCAGACAGGTACAAGACAGATACCAACTAATCAAAAGCAATGGCTAGTTTAGAAAATGTAGTGTGAAATTCAAAAAGAGAGGCAAGGAAGAAAAGGAAGGAGGTGGGGCTTTCTAGATTTGAATTGAGTTATTGGGATGGCCTCTGTTTTAAGCAGCACTGACTGACAGCACCAGAGTGACCTGGTGCAGGCACCAGAATGTCCTCCATCAGCACTTGCTTCAGGAATGCCTGTGGCAATCCTTTACATCTGTCAGGGTAAGAGACATCACTTCCCGCTTCATTTTCCCATCACTTATCATCATCACCATTGGCAGTGGCAGTGGTACCCACACATGTCAAGAACAGAAATAGAGATCTCCTAGTGGTGCCTTGGAGTGCAATTATCCTCTGTCAGCTCTCAGATACCGAAAAAGGATTCTGTTTTCTGCAGTACGCCTCTTTTATTACACAAATTGTCTTAGGTATCCACATGTGAGTTTCACAAATGGTTTGTGGCTTGCTCTTTGGATTCTGTCGTGAAAGCGTGTCTTGCTAAATGAAAAGATTACTGAACAGTGACAGCACATCTAGGCGGATGAAAATGAGCTCCTTTATACAAGACCAAGAGCCTAAGCAGGCTTTTACATTTATGTTATTGAGACAGGATCATGCTATATAGTCCTAGCCAGCCTGGGACTATGTCGACCAAATTGGTCTCTTATTTAAGTGATTCTCCTGCCTCTGCCTCCAAAGATTACAAGCATGTGCCAACATTTCTGGGTAGCTGATTTATTTTCTTGGAAGGACACTCTTATTCTAAGCACATCCTTTTAAAGATTTTGATCCATTCTCCTTTTTAAATCATGAAAATGGTACAGCTATGCTACAGGAAAAAAAAATCACACCTCAAATCTATGACTTAATTTAATTTTCCATGTTTCTTCTTCCTTTTCCACACACATGTATCGCTTACAGACTTAATTACAATAAAGAACTATCCAAGATCAGATTAGGGTGTTGTTTCAAACTCAAACAAAATGATCTATTTATGACATATGGAGACAGTTCTTCTGGAATCATGGTTTTAAAGAAAAAACTGCATTTGTAAAAATAAAACTTAAAATCAGACATTTTATTATTGATCAAAAAAAATCTAAAAAATAGTTCTGAAGCCAAGTGCTTAGATGTGAAAGCTCATTCCTTTTCTTGTAAGCCCCACAGCTTTTCAGAGGAAAGCACACACCCTTGTACTTGCAAATTACTGATAGCGACGATGTTTCCTTCCACACACACACAGGTTCAGAGACCGACTGGACTGTGGGTTTCAGCTCATCTGTTAATAGCCTTTCTCCCAGCTCACACTCTTCCCCCTCAGGCTGCACCTCTGTGATGAACTGTGGATCCACAAGCCATTTCCATGACTTCAGTGAGAACATAACACAGATACTATGTGTCGTGGCCAGGTGCAGCTGGAAGCAAGGAGCACCCTCAGTCCTTTTTTGGATGGACTGTATCTGTCGGAATTGAAATGATATACAGTGATCCAGGATTGTGGCAAGGGAAGGAGAATGAATTAAGTAAGAGGATTGTTTTTATGTTTATCATAATAATATTGTACAATATGAAGAGAGAGTTCAGGATAGGATAGTAATGGACCAGCATCACAGAGAACACAGAAATAAGAAGAAACAATGAAGAAAGACATACACTAGAAGTGGGAACTGAGCGGATCTTTAAATGCACAGAAATACAGGGCGAAATACAAATTACAGATGAATATGTCTTGGGCAACCCAATTAACAAGGAGTCAGTGATCCCTTTTTGGTGTTCTGACAGTAGAAAGGGCAACGTTCCTGTAAATGTAGCCTGGCTAGCAGAACGGAATGAGAAGATAATATGAACTGTCACATCAAAGCAAATATAAAATCTCTCTATTTGCCCTTGAAGGGTAGCGATGCAATTTTCTTTTACTTTTTTTTCTTTTGACTTTTTATTAATTTTTTTGTGGATTTCACATCATGCCTCCTGATCCCATTCATCTCCCCATCCCTTCGCCTCTGCCCTCTGCCCCTGCAACCTCCCCCAGCTCAAAAAAAAAAACTACAGTAAGAAGAAGAAATAAAATTTCATCGTGGAAGCTGCAGTGTGACACAGTAAGTCCGACAGTGTACCCCTCAGCCCATACATCTTTATATGAAAGTGTTTATTGCAATGAGACCTTGGGTTCGAGGCCTCTGGCGTCTGCTGGGCCCTTACTGGGACTCCTCTTGGACATCCTCCGGTTGCTCTGTGTTGTGGAGATCCTGCAGCTTTGAACCTGCTGGAGTAGGTACTTCACATGCTCTACTAGATCACAGATAGGGCGGATGCTGGGGTGGGCCAACTCACAGTCCCTGTTCCGGGCCTAGGTGGTAGCTGGGTTGGTCGGCCTGCCAGCTCTCTTTCTGGATGAGATTTTCGTGACTCTACAGGCCAGAAGATAAAAAGCCTTGGCATCTGAAACACTCCTTGGCTTCCCACAGAGCCATCTCCTTTTAAAAGGGCTTATTCTGTGCATAACCCGGTTCCTCTTTTGTAGTTTCAATGCTTCTCTCTCTCTCTCTCTCTCTCTCTCTCTCTCAAGTCATTTTGAATGTATTTATGTTTTCACTTTTAATGTGTGGAAACCCCCTATCAGTGCTGGTCACATTTCCAGCTGTTTCTTTTCCGTTGTCCCCATGGTCATTATTTGGTGTCTTCCTCTCACAAGCCTTTCCACTGGGCATCAGCATCACCTTTCAAGACACAGCAATAGGGAGCCGTGAGGTCTGACTAGGCAGCTGCTTCAAACGATGACACAAGACGAGAAAGTGAGCTGGACTCTCCTGTTCTTCAGTCGCCCACCAACCCAGAGACCCCTTTCCCAAGTGATGACCTATATTCTCTAGCAGAAAGTCTAGCAACATGAGCCAAGGCCAATTTTGTCCTAAAGTGGGATTTGTTTGATTCTAGTAGTGTCTAAAAAAGGGGGGGAGGGGTGGAGACAAAACAGACAAAACAATCCAGCCACAAATGAGTTGACGACTTCTAGACTCTGTAGGATTTCACATCAAAGTTTTTATTCTGGGTTTCGCTTAAAAAATATCTAAAGTCTTGGCTTGGCTAGGTGGGTTCACATTCCCAATAACCGTGGCTGGTTGCAGCTGAGTGGTGGATGTCTCATAGTCTCATAGTATCTACTAAGATGTTCACCCTAGCTCAGCTGATCCCTCCCAGGCTGTTCTGCTCAGGCCTGGCCTGCAGTGCATTTAAGTTTGGACCCTAGAAGACACACTGCAAAAAGGAATGCAGTTTCAAACAGTAAGTGCCACCACTACCCTATTGCCCTTTCTAGTGGGTGTCTCCTGCCAAGACGGCTGACTTCATTTGAATTCTAAGCCTGAATTTGTTGTGTTAACGTCATTTAAAAGTCATACACAATAGCAACAACTTTTTTTTTAATTTAACAAATAAACTACTGGCATGTCACAATTTTTGTTTCACAGTCTCCAGGATTAAGGAAAGAAAAACCTTCACAAACATAATAAAATGTTACGAGGTCCGGATTAGGTTTCCTCCCCCGTTACAACTGGAGGATGGTAGGGTCTCACTTTCTTATGACTGGTGTGGGTTTACATGGTGTGAGTGAAGGCAAGGCAGCAAGTCATGCCAAGTACTAGCCCAGAAAGAGACCAAAGCCTTCCTCCCTCTGGCCCAGAGCAGCAGCTGAGCGGCAGTTGGACTGCTCCCTACTCAGTCTGACGAGATTGGGTTTCTCCCTAAGTGAAAAATATGTTTCAGGTATTCAGAAAGAACAGTTCAGCTTCAATCCTTTACATGAGATTTCAGTTACTGTGAATCATACTTAGACCTGTTAGGTCACAACGGTTCTCCACCTGTGGGTCATGACGACTTTGACAAAACTCTATCTCCAAAAACTATTTACATTAAAATTCATAACAATAGCAAAATTGCAGTTATGAAGTAGCAACAAAAATAATTTTGCAGTTGGGGGGGTTCGTCACCACAACATGAGGAACTGTATTAAAGGGTTGCAGCATTAGGAAGTGATGAGAACCGCTGCTTTAGGATTTTAGGGCTTCATTACTTAAAAGTCTATATAGTGCCAGGAATCCTCATCCCCAGCCTTGCAAGCTACTGTCGCTTGACCAATGCTCCTTGGGCCTTCTGTTTGTATTGAAGCCCTCCTGTCTTCCGCAGCATACATCTCTGAAGATCTGTCCCCTTAGTGGAGTATGACAATGGACCAAAATAATCCCAGTTCAGACTCCAGTGAGCTTTTAACTCCTCCCCACCGTATTGTTACCTGTATAGGCAGATCTGCTGCACATTTGAAAAGAAATCTTTTGGAAGTTTAAGAGAGAAGATGCAAGTTGGGCAGGGAGGGAAAAGAGGAAGTAAGTTTGAATGGCTTAGCTTTCCCAGTGGGGTACAAAATTGATAGAAAGGAAATATTCAGGTAAGGGAGATACAGCCAGGTAGCCAAGGTTCTCCAGAAGCTCCAGGGACATCTTGGACACACATCTTCTTTGGGTGAGTTCAAGAAACTGGAAGAAACTTTACCCAAACTCCAAACTGAGGCGTGGCGTTCGAAGCACAGAGTGAAATGAAAAGCCTACTGTGCGTTCTGTCAGACTCTGCCGCCTCTCAGAGAGTGCCATTAGCTGAGAAAACGCCTTGGCGCTAAAGGGTCTGTCAATGCTTTGTCACTTTCTCATGAGGTCACCTCAGCGATGGTTCCACTACTCCCAAAAGCTGGGAAAGATCTCAAAAGTAGCAAAGAATCCAATGTGATAATAAAAAGTAGGCAATTCATTAGAAACTGTGCCCCTTCATTGTTTTATGATTTGGGGAGGCATTTTCATTTGTGTATGTGTGTGATTTGCAGACAGACTCTGAAAAAGTCATTCCAAATGAAGACTTGAAAAAATCTGGCGGGTCATGGCAGCATCAGTGGAAAAACCTTGGAGTGGCCAACAGGATCTCTTTGAGAAACTGCACTCATGGTAATATACACATTCTGGTGTGCTTGGCTCATAAAAGGCATGTTGATTTGTGACTACCCTCACACATCACATAAATTGCTCTACCAAAATTCTTTTGAAAACGTATTGCCTCACTCCATTTAGAAGGAGTTAGTATGGAGTCATTCTGAAGGGTGGAACTGCACACATTTCTTCTCTCCTGTCAAAGCCTCTATTCCTACTTTTACTCCCGTATATTACGACGGCCAGGTAATTAAAACTAAGCTGGACCTGTCAACATACATGAGCAGAGTATGCTCAGCGGTGAGGTAACTTCAGTTGATTTGTATGGCAACCCGCTTCTTCACCCTGTAATCCACTAACACTTGGGAAAAGATCACCACTCCCCACAGCCCCCTCACCCCTGCCAAATTTATATTCAGATACATTTTCAAATTGCAAGCCTGCACACAGACACTCTGTTTACTTTGTTCACTATAAGAGCTGAAAAAAAATATTACAAACGAAGACCTGGAAGGCTTGGGTGGAAATGTCCCCAGTTGGCTCCGTGGTTTGGCTGGCAAGGAAGCAACTGATTCCAAATGTGGATTCAATTTCTTTTTTACTCTTCGATTCAACAGTGGCCAGAAGCATGGCAGTTGCTAAATGCCTACTCTTGAAGCAGATAAATGATAGAGGCAAGACATTTCTACTAGAAAGAGACAGTGCAAGGAGGGCCAAGAAGCACATATGAGGGACAGAGGGAAAGCCCAAGCCCGTGGACTCTCCAGGTCTTCGCGTATGGAACAGTTTGAATATACATGCTGGGTAAGACAACATGCTTTACATCAGCGCGGAACATACAGTACAAGAGGAAGCAAGCAAGCCATTTCAGTCTAATGTGGTACTCGCTACGATCAATGAATACATACCGACTGTAGGCAAGGCCCTGGAGATGGGAAAAATCTGTCTGGTGCAAAGGAGAGTTAGGCAAGGACGAGAGACAGAGCTCTGGGGGAGGGCAAAGTGCTCTAGGGTCTTAATTGCATGGGCAGAGGCTTGCAAATGAGAACTCAGAAGGAGAATTTCCAAGAGAGGGTAGATTTTACACTGACCACAGTAGTTTTTCATTTAGAAAGAGATTTGAGGGGTGAGGACCAGCCCTGGGTAATAGACAGGAGCGGCCATGGGAGTATTTCCAAATTCTGCGTGTTTCTAGAATATCAAGTTTTCCGACATGTTTGGAAAACTGCAGTTGAGTGCTTTGATAGCAAATAAAAGACATCCATGTACTAGAGTAGGGGTGCTGCGGGGGGGGGTGGATACTGTCCACTACTCAGAAAAACAGGGGAAGAAAATTGGCCTCCTGGAATCTCAGACTGGCTTAGGTTTTATGTGTATGTTTGTGGGACTGCATGTGAGTGTTGTATGTGTCTGGTACATGCATGTGTGTGTGTTTGTGGGTACACCCATGAGTGCAAGCTGTGTGCTTGTGTTTGTATACAGAGGCTAGAGGAAGACATCAAGTGTCCTGCTCAATCACTCGCCACTTTATTCCCCTGAGACAGGGCCTCTCACTGATCTGGTAGCTAAGCAGGCATCCAGAAAAACCTAAGGATCCTTCTATATTCATTCTCTATGGCACTGGGTTTACAGGCTTGCACCACAACCCCATCATTTTACGTGGGTCCTGAGGTTCACACTCGTGAAATAAGCTTTCTTACCCACTAAGCCATCTTCTGAGTCTGTAGAGTGAGGTGTTTTTACGTGGATTCTCTATTCACTTTGTCTTATAAAGACCCTACAGGCAAACATCTTCAGAATTTCCATTATGGAAATAAAGAAGCAAAGGTTTGGAAGCGTTATGTAATGCCTCATCGACACACAGCCAAAAATATGGATTTTAAGCCAAGTACACCTCCCTGTTAAGTTCTTGCCAAAACTACAACAGTAAAGCAACCCCACATCTGGTAAAAACACTTTCTGTTTCCAAAATCACCTTCAATATGTTTAAGTGACTTTATTTTTAATAGTTCTGTGAGGAAAGGAGACATCGTAAATTATAATTTTCATTTATGCACTTCCGGTTTTATAGATGGCAAAACTCAGGACCACGATGGCCAAGGCTATGCATCATGAAATAGAGAGGAGTGCTGCTGACACAAATCCCGTTCTGCCAGGTTCTTAACTGCCCCAGGCTGCCCTGAAACATGGGTACACTTGGAGTCATCCTGATCAGAATCCCATGACATAGTCCCATCCCTGGACTGTATCGCTCTGAGTGTTCAGGAACCTAAAACCAAGCAAGTTACTCATCTTTCCTATAGAGCCTAAACAGAAAGCCAGACATGATCATCGCCGGCACAGAGTGTTCAATCTCCATTGAACACACCTTACACCAACGAGCATGGAAGGCGGCATAGTCTATCATCAGTTTGCTGCTTTAATAGTTTAAGCTCCATCTTTAAGAAAAGGATTTATGATAATCATTCTTTTTACAATGGGTGTACTTAGAAAATTCACAGCTCACAAAAATACGTGTTGTATTAATGACACTGAGAATCTTATTGTGAATTTACAGAGCCTACAGAACAAAACTCGAACTTAGATCTAACATTAAGTGCTATAAAAGTTCGCATTGGAGCCACGGGTGCATTTGCTAATCAGGTGACCTGGAAATAACTGTTTCCCATTACCCATGAATTGTTATTTTATCACATAACTAGGATTTACTGGTTTTTCAATGCATGATTATTCTATATTACATCTTATTGAAAAGGCAATTAAAACAGTATTGTTGTAGTAGAATTCTTGATAGAGATTAGGATTTCTCTGATGAATTTTTGTAAACATTTGTCTTTTTTTATGGTTTTGAGTCCTGATTTATCAGCTTATAATTGTTTCCAATGATCTGGGGATTAATTTGTGACTTCTGAAACCAAATACTAAGAGTCAGGTGCCTTAAACTAAATCATTAGTGATGGAGAGACCTTAGTTATAATCATAGGAAAGATACTTCAGGTCTGTATTGTGTCTCCATATGTGATTTAAGGTGAGTATTACATTTAAAATACCTTTTGAAAGATGAAAAGAATCCATGTTCACAGCAGTTGCACAAGAGAAGATAAACATAAAAAAATACATACAGACTCAGAGCAAAAAATAAAAAACAAAAACATGTTGTGTTCAGTTCCTGGTGTCATTTCTTATGAAGGATACATATAGGTTGGGATGAACCAAGACAGAATAAGGAAGGCAAGATAGCTCATGAATGAGAAACTCTTCTCTGTTTAGCAGACGTAGGGAAATAGCTATCTCAGATAAGAAAAACAAATGAACGTAGTGTTCTTTTCTCTCTCAAAAATGGAACGACCACTGAGTAGGTTAGGAGCATTTGACTTCCAGGGTATGTCTTAGAGGGAGATTCTGAGATGCCAGATTCAGAAAGGACCTGGTATTTAATGACATGTTGAATGGGCTAGAATGGAATCGGGTGCTTTGTAGCCTGGCAAGAAACTGACCAGCTAGAAGTATGGTGGAAACCATGAAAGAAGAGATTAGAATCCTGCGTTGGTGAGGCTGTGCAGTCAGAGATGAAGTCAGGAAACACCTTCCAGTCTATACAAAATCCCTCCAACAGTCCTGACCCATTTTTATCCCCCTCCAATACATGCTACGTTGACAGGTCTGCCAACTCTTCCTTATCGTCATCCATGCTGTTTAGACTCCAGCAAGAATTTGATGTGACTATATAACCTTTCAGGAGAGGGAAACAAAAGGAGTGAATGAGAGCATTAAGATGAAAATAATTTGAAAGGGAGAACTATGGGTCATTCACTAAGCACAAGATTCTCCCTCATAGATGATACTTACTAACTTCACAAGAACAAAACTATGATCTAACGAGGACAAATCTAGATGAAAATATCTGGGAAGAAAAAAGAGGCATTGCTAGCACTGGGAAGTTGAGCTGGGCCTCGGCCAGCCATGTTTTGCACTGGTTTCTGGACACAACAGTGGAATGATCTGGAAACTGGATCTTTAGATACTACAGGAAATGGTCCAAATCCAAGTTTCAAATTGTTTGCACACGTGAAAATTCATGCTTTCTCCCTAATTGTGCAAAATGACAATTTCTACAGTGGATTTATTTGTTTGGCAATTCCTGTTGACAATATATGGAACACAGATGGCAAACCTGATTGCTGTCTTAGAGGGAAGCAGACATGGCAGCAAAACACACAAGGATCATTGGAGACGACATCTTGAGTCAGTTATTTTGGCTTTACTCTGATCATTTGTGAGGATTAAACTTTGGAGCAACCCTAGGCTAGTGGTTCTCCAGCTGCGCCATGCATGAAGCTCACCCAGAAGGTTCATGAAGAGATTGCTGTATCGAGCCCAGACTTTCTGATTCAACAGGTCTGAGGTGAGGCCCTGGCATCTGCATTTCTTAAAAGTTCCCGGGTTGTACCGTTTCTCCTGGTCCCAGAACCGCATCTGAGAACCACCACTTAAGATCAATGGCTATTCCTAGCTCTGGCTACATCTGCTCTCAATTAAAAGATGGCGACCTCTTCCCCACATCCTCCATCGCTCCAGATGTTAACTTCATTATACAGGATCTGTGCCTGGTGCCCTCTGATTAAACTGCCTCGGTGGACTCAAATAAGCGTTTCCCATGAAGACCACCCGGAAGTCTCAGAAGGTCTTAGGTCCTTTTGTTGTTGCTGTTGTTTTTATAATTCTCTGTGTCAAACAAGGGACACACAATGGTGCAAAGCATTACAGAATTGTGGCTTTGGTTTACTTGAAATTTACTTTCTCTGCAAAACTTCCTAGCAACTAAGATATTGCAAGTCTCTTCTGCAAATGATATCCAGATTTATAGTTTTGACAATCTTTTTAGAGAAAGGATCTCAGTTTCAAGAGATCCATTCATTAGAGCAGCAGAAGAATCCCTAGGTACATTGCTATTGCAAGAAAGTGAAAAAAATTATTAAGAATTAGATTTAAATGTACTGCTTTGTACACAAATTTATGCATAGATATTTATAATAATTATTTACTGTGACCTAAGAGCTTAAGCAGCTACAAGTGACTAGCTACAAAAAAATAAAAATAAAAACCTGGTCATGTAATTTTAGTTAGAATTATAATGTGTTTTAAAAATTGGATACAATCTAGGAAGCAAATAATGATGAGGATTTTAATAATTTCTTGTCATTTGTGAATATACCCACTTAAATGACCAAAAGCAGAAAGAAATAAATTATGTATAAACTCAATGTCCTTCCTCTTCTGAAGAAAAAAAATGTAGTTGTATATGTTTATATGATTAATCAAGGAAAATGAGCTATATGCCAAGAGCAACGAAATATCTGCACATCATACACACTTGGAGAATAAGACTAAACAGATATTAATACTTTAATTCAATACATTTTATCTAGATGTATTTTACTAAAGACCTACAGCAGGGGCAACGAATAAAATCTGCTCTCAGCTTACATGAGATACTATGACGAAAACTGCCAACACTAAGTATCACACACCTACCTAAAGCACTTCCAAGATTTGCGAGATCTTTGAAGGAAAACACAGCTTCCTCAGGAGCATCATGAGGAATTTGCCTAGGAAGTGTTGACCTCAGTTTCAACAACGCTGCTTTTTTAAAAACGCAGCACATTGCACGAGTAAATACTTAACATGATGCCCATGCTGAGCTCATTTACAGAATGATGACCACTGACTTTCTTTAGAAATTCTACATTAAAAAACAGTCATATCCAAAATCAGCAGTTCTCAACCTGTGGGTCAAGATCCCCACAGGGGTCACATATGAGATATCCTGCATATCAGATATTTGCATTATGATTCATAACAGTAGCAAAATTACAGTTATGAAGTAGCAACAAAATAATTTTGTGGTTGGGGGTCGGCACAAAATAAGGACTATACGAAAGTGTCACGGCATTAGGAAGGGTGAGAATCACTGTCCTACATGAAAAGTGTCTTGATGGCTGTTTATCTTCAGTGTATAAACAGCTTAGTGTTCTTATTTCTACTTGTAAAGTCTCTCTCAGAAATTAATTTCTAGAGCAGTCAATTTTCTAGCCAGTTTTTCAGAAATTGCTGCTGAGAACAACAGTTCCCAACTGCTGGGCTGCAGCTATGCCCTCCAGCGACAGGACCTTTGCAGAACTTCACGGAGTCCCCTCGCTCTGCCATCAAGCATATGGAGATGGAATGGCATCTGCAGGCTGTGTTGTGGACTTTTCCTGTTTGACTCCACAGAAGGACACCAGCTTCATTTTGTAATTAACCAGCATAAGCAGGAAAGGGCTAAGAGCGGAGAAGCCAGAGGAGAGGACTGTGAGAACAGCTGGAATAAAGACGCACGTTGCCAAGTCCTTCAAGAAACAGACTAAGACAAAGTGAGAAACCCACAGTGGAGCCATCAGCAACATTAACAAGATACTGAACTTGGCCCCTCGAAGGACTTCAGTTTCTGAATCATCATCCCCAATCCAGATGTCGCCATATGTCATCTTTTTCTTCTCTAAAAGGAGGAGAGCCATCCAGAGACAGACAAACACCAAGATAGCTAAAGGAAGAATATCAACCAAAACTAAAAATATTTTCCCATAGTAAAGCTCTACCTGTTCATTTCCAAAACCAGTCAAGCAATCCAGGTAAAATCTGTTCGTAGACAAGGAGCCTGTATCATTTCCAGAATTCGGGGGTTCTAGTTTCCTAGTGTACATCAACACTGGGATATACACTGTCACACCAGCCACCCAAAGTGCAGAAATCCCCTTCAAGGAGTACCTCTGCGGATCCGGGTTTGCAGCCCCACTCAAGGGGTAGACAATTTGGTAAAGTTTCCGGAGGTAGAGCGACGCAAAGTGTAACATGAACCAGATGGCCAGGGACGTTGTCAGGGCTGCAGTGAAATGCAGAACTTTGCAGCCAGCTGAATCCAGCAAGATACCAGAAGAGTAAATGATCTTCAGGATGTTCACCACCAGGTTTTTAATAAGGTGGACGAACACAAGGCTGATAATGAGAAGAAAGGAGGTTTGCAGGCCACCAGCGATGCATTTGCTTGTGGAATAGAATAAACATGTGTTTCCTACGAGGCTCACAAAGATGAGAACGGCACAGGCGATGATCTCAAGCGCGT
Organism: Ondatra zibethicus; assembly: GCA_004026605.1. Classification (NCBI taxonomy): domain Eukaryota; kingdom Metazoa; phylum Chordata; class Mammalia; order Rodentia; family Cricetidae; genus Ondatra; species Ondatra zibethicus. Next base: position 142,801 of record PVIU01002417.1, read on the forward strand.
CTGCAGAGGGCTTCATGATCGAGGCGGAACTGTGACTACAACTATCTCCTCAACAACTTTGTTCATGAGGCTGTTCAAGAGGTCTTCCCTGACACCAGCTGAGTGTTTGCTACCCCCACTAGGTTAACAAAATCCTGCCCTGGTACACTGTCACTATTCCAGCATAGTCTGTGACAGAATTCTGCTTGCTTTGGTAACCAGCTGTTGAAAACAGAGCTGCTTCCCAAGAGAATTTTGTTTTATCCTCTCCAGGGACTTTTAACAGTGACGAGAAAGGCGCGGATATCACTATGTAATTAAAACTTCTCAGAAATGTATTTATAGTATTGTCATACTTAAATATGTCATTCCTTTATAGGTATGAGCAGTGTCCGATAACCAAAAAGAGAAGAAAAAATTAGTAATAGTCAAGGAAAGGTAGCCAGAGGTTGCATTCATCACACTTCATGCATGAAAAAAAAGTCTGAAGAACGAACAAGGCAGATTTCAAAATATCAAAGTGACAAACAAAGAATGGGGACAATTACACGCGAGAGATTATACAAGAGCACACAGTGTTTTCACGCCGCTGCCATTTGTGCATCTCTGCAAAGCAGGAATGCATCGCCTGTTGCAGTGACCTCGTGGGATACAAGGAAAGATGGGAGAACATGTTGGCGAGGAAAGCAGGGAAGGGAAATGGAAAGAAAACGGGGAGAAGCAATCAAGGAAGAAGGGAGACATATGAACGTGGTATTTATGCTCACAACCAAGTCTCCCAAATTGTTAACAATTGGGCAGCGATTAGTGAAACGCTCTCCTAGTGCACAAGGGGTGGAGTGACTGCTCTCCTGAAGGTGATACGAGAACACGAAGCAAGGGCAATGACATGATACATACATATCTACCTGGCATTCATGCACACTTTGGATGAATCCTTGTTTCTCAACTATGTCACAACGATCCACTCTGGGGACTGACTACAGTCGGGTATCATCTACCAGAGGAGATGCATTCTGAGAAAAGCTCTTGGGTGATTTTTATCATTGTGAGCACGCGATAGAGCAGTTGTGCAAATTGAGACAGATGTGACGGATCCCTCCTTGAGCAAAACTGTCTTGCTGGGGTGTACGGCTGTACGTTACCCGTACTGAAATTGTTTGTGGGTCCTGTCATCAATCATCCTACCCTGTACTGTCAAAACATGAGCTTCTGCCCGATCAAGTGGTACACTGGAGCTGGCTAGTACAGGCTTGAGTCCTTGCGTTTATTTCTTCTTAACTGTGTTCAGTGGCTTCTTGAAAGCTTACAGTTAGTGAGGATATCTATATCTATATCTATCTATATATATATATTGAATATAATATATAATAATATAAAAACTAGAAGTAACACAAATTGACTTTTTCAAGGAAAATCTCTTTTCAACTTTTTAAGTATAACTTTGACCAAACCAGAAACTACAGATTCCAGAGGTAGGAAATTAGCTGATACCTTATCTATCTACTGATAAAGCCAGAATTTGCACCTCCCAGTCTTTTCCTCGAGGATATGGGAAGCTCCTAGTGTGCACGTGAGAAGAAGCTTATGACAGGATAGGCAGGTAGGAAGTTTGGGCCCCACAATCCATGGGAATGGGAAGGAGGCTGGGAGTTGATGCTTTCCTGTTAACTCCATTTTCCTGAGCTGATTGCTAAAATAATAGGAAACTTAGTGTTTACAGTCAACTTTCTTTCCTTAGGAACATCAGTCAGTATCAAGTACAAGCATCCACTCTGTATCTAATGATTATAGAAATATAAGTAATAACTGTAATTCTTTGCATTATTATAAAACTATAAGTTAACTTACCACCAACTTAAACAAGGCATACTGTCTTGCTTTGCAAACTTAATATGATTTAATCTTTAATACCAATCTCATTTCAGTAATGAGGGAATACAAGACCAGAGAGCAAATTGTTCAGAGCTAGCAACTGAAATGATGGAAACCTAGTGTTGTGGTTTGAATATGAAGGTCCCCCTGAGCGCCTATGCAGTGACTCCTGTGTCGAAGACACTGTAGCTAAGAAGAGGTAACTGGCAGAGACTGGGGAGAGGGCTCAGCTGGGAAAGCACTTGCCACACAAGCATGAGGACTTGAGTGTGACCTCCAGCACCCACAGGAAGAGCCTGACATGGTGGTGCAAGCTCAGAGTTCCCACACTGGGTCCCTGGGTCTCACTGTCCAGCCAGCTTAACCTAATCAGCAAGCTCCTGACCCTAGTGAGAGACTCTATCTAAAAAACAAGGTAGATGGCTCCTCAAGGTAACTTGAGGTTGGCCTGGCATCTTCATGTATATATACTCATTTGTATGTGCGCCTGCACCCAAGCACATACGCACACCCCCCCCCCCCACATTCACAGACATCATCAAGGGATGCTCCATTGATGAGCTCCTAGCCGAATGGGCATATTAGGGGTAGAGTCTTTGACTCTAAATCTGTGAAGTCAAGTAAAACATCCTCCATGTAAGTTGTGTTCTTGGACATTTTGGTCCAGCAGTGAAAGGCTAACTAACACAGCCTGGTATGCTTGGGTCTCCCTGCTTCTCCACACACCCTGGCCAACAGGAGATCTTCCACTGACTCTTCTCTGCATCTCTGTATTGATTTACAATTGTTCCATCTGACAGATAGAGCCTATAAATGTACTTCTTGGGGGAGAGTCCGATTTACACAAGTCACGCAAATATCTGAATGGAAGTTAGCATTTTTCTTTCTCTTTCAGTTATTACTAAGAATGAATGTTTACACCTCTAAACCTCATAATGAACGCTGTACATTCTGTACACTGGTTTATGATGCCTTACCTGACATTAAGAATAAAAAGGCTATATCTAACAATCATTAGCCCCCACAGGGACAGTGTTTAAGCACAGGCATAATGATGACGTCGACCATGCTCCAGTGAAAGGGCTCACATCCAAGAATATTTTGGCTAACAAAAATTATCATAAGTAGGGAAAATGGGACACAGAGTTCAACAGGAAAGGAAGCAGGGTGTGGTGTAGGAAGGTCTTCTGTATTTGTGTGTTGCTTTCATTGGTTGAATAAAGAGAATGCCTTGGCCTTTTGATAGGGCAGCCCTTAGATGGGTGGAGTAGACAGAACGGAATTCAGGGATAGAGAAGACAGAGTCAGAGAGAGTTGCCTGCCATGAATCCTGCCAGGTCAGACATGCTGAATCTTTCCCGGTAAGCCACGACTCGTGGTGACACATAGATTATTAGAAATGGGTTAAACAAATATGTGAGAGTTAGCCAATAAGAGGCTAGAGCTAATGGGCCAGTCAGTATTTCAATGAATACAGTTTCTGTGTAATTATTTCGGGATAAACTAGCCAGACACCGGGGATGCGACCCGTTCCTCCATACTACAATTGGCACCCTTACTACAAGGGTGGATCTGGGGAACAGCTGAGGGAGGGAAGGTGAATATAATAAAGACACATATGAGATTACCAAAGAACAGATAATTTTTTTTTTAAGGAAGAGTGGTCTTGAAGATTTCTAGGTATCTGAGAAAACTCATATTGCTTTTGCCAAATGGCTTACGGATTCTCTTTCCCCATATCAACCTTTATGAAAGGTAGAAAGTTCCTTTTCCCATGCTCATAGAGAATGAATCAATGTTACAGTATAAATGTTTCACCATTCAGAAATTTCCAGCAAATATTTTCATCAAATTCCATCATAATAAATTCATCCGAATTTTCCATTCTAGTTTACCACTCTTAAGAGTAACCGTGTGTTAATTAAGATGACCTGTGTTTCAGTTGCCAACAGAATCATCATTTGCATCTGTGCCTAGTTCCTTGCCCTGATTTGTGAGTCCTCATAAGAATTACCCCAATGCTCTCACACAGCATTGCAAGGTTTTCCAAACCATCCCAACCTCTGCAACGGCTTCTACAAGAACAAAATGTTTGGAGAGGGCAGGCAAGATGGTTCAGTGGGTAAAGGCACTTGCTGCTAAGCTTGATAACCTGAGTTCGAGCCCCAGGACCCACCCAGTGGAAGGAAAAACTCACCCTGGCAAACTGTCCTTTTGACTTCCCCATGCTCACTGCAGAAGATCTGAAACTGGAAGTTTCAGAGAACAAATGTTGGGGCTCCTCTTAACTAGAGTTTTCTGTTTGTTCATGTGATGGGGTGGGAAGAGGTAAAATGAAACATACACACACATATAAATAAATGTAATTTGTCAAATTAAAAGTATTTTAGAGAAGAGAGATCCACGTGGGAGGTATTAGTTGTAATCCTCAGTCAGAGACAAGGAATCTGAAGTCTAGAAAAGCCAGGGCAACTTGTCCTAACTGGCAGAGGAGGTGCTGTTAAACTCTGAGCTGCTTGCTTTGGATGGTTTGGGTAGGGGACAGGAAGAAGGCAACACAGAGTTGACCGAGTTGCATTACAAGGCGCTGAGAGACCTGGATGCCACTCAGCGACTCCGAGAACCACACCAATGGGTTTCTTTAGCAGAATGCCCTTTCTCAAGAGCATGTGTACATCCTGGAGCAAAAGGGTCCAGAAGCAACACCACATCCTCTACCCAGGAAGGTAACTGTGGTTCCTGTAAAGGGGAATGAAGAAAATAGTCCTTTGATAACCAAATACCAGTTCTGCCAACTAACTTCACTGAGGTCACTTGAGAACCAAGGAGTTCAAAGGTTCTCTATGGCTTCCATTTATTCTGGCATCAGATGTAACAGAAAAGGAACTAAAGGGGATTTTATATGGCCCAGGCTATGTTCCAAATCTCAAACTGCTAAAAGTTATTTAGATTTTACTTCAACTCACAATCACATGAAGCGCGGTTCAGATGCAAATGCTTTCTAAGTTCCCTCAAAGGCACTTGTGGGGTTTTAAAGACTTTTGCCTGAAAGTTGCAAAAAAAAAAAAAAAAAAACAGCGTCCCGTCCCGGGCTCTTCACTAGAGACTGTTGTTAATTTATATAACACTGGGGTGGGAGGAGGTAAAATACTGCACTCTGCCTTCCTTTGGGCATTATGGCCTCACAGTGGTGCTAAGATAAGCAAACTTCACAGGCTGAGAGAAGGGAATTTACTCCTTTAAACTGAGTATATGATGTAAATAAAGGTCTTCTAAGATGTCATACCTGAAACTGGATTCTAAATCTAAGTCTGTACAGAGACACAGATCTACATTGATAAAAGCAGGAAGGAGCCCAAGGGGGACAAAAGTGCTTCTGAGCAGCGCTGGGCTACTTTTGTATGACCATTCAAGAGAGAAAGATGCCACTCCAAACTGATTCAGAATCTTTGACCTTGTCACCAGTGACTGCCTAGAGTTATTTTTAATTCTCTGGAAGACTGTGATGGTATGACTAGGCAGGGTAGGACTAAACCGCCTAACCCCAAATTAGAACTGCATGAAGAACGACTTCAGCCTGGATGGGGCCAGAGCAATTAAATGGTAATTGCCTTTTAGATACACTAATGTCACTAATTATATTACCGTGCTAAGTGCTGGGAAAATGTGTCTAAGAGCTCCAGGCCACTCTGGTGGGAGAGGGGAGTGAAAATTTATTAAGCTTGGCAAGGATGCAGGTCCTTCGCATGCATTATCACCTGTGATCCTTACAATAACCCTACGAGGGAGTAGCTTCAATAAGGCTGAGTGACCCAATCAGTTTCACTTGGTTCAGGACTGAGTCGAATCCGTGTGGCTCCAAGAGTGGTGGGTTGGCAAGGCCCTGAGTAGGAATAGAGATTGCTGAGTTCTGGATATCCTGGATTCAGTAACTGTGGGATGGAAATATGGTAGCAGGGAAAGATGAGAGAATTTGAGAAGTAGACCATGACAAAAACATCTCTAAGCATGAGGATCCCAGAAATGGAAAGTTAGAGTCCCAGACAGGAGAGCTTTGTAGGCACAATCCGGGTCAGATTCATCAGAACACAAGAGGCCCGGAGGGGAGGAGCTTCCCACTGAAGCAATTGATCTCATGAGTTCATTTTCTTCCATGGGCACTTTATACTGGGGTAGGGGTTTGGGAGGTTGGGAGGTATGGATGGGGGTTGCAGACCCTTAAGATTGCCAACTTTGATGAACTAGGGATTAAAGCAAATGGAGTAGTTTTATATACCTGAATCTTTCTAAGTCAGTCTATCAGACTGGCATTCTGTCAAAGGATTCCCCTCAGAATCCAAACACGGAAGACCTGTGGTAAACTGTGAACAGACTGAAATATTTGGCTCATTCCTGCCTGCTTTCTTTCTTAGACTTCTAATGGGAGTCTCTCAGAGACATTACAGCATAAACAGACACAAATGTGTGAAGATGTTTATATACCCAACTCATATTTATTGTGTGAATGTATTCTCGTATTGCATTTTTACACACTCATGGGGAAAGGTAAAAAGAGATGATCCTGGAAGTCAAACCAAACTCAGACCCTAATACAGGTGTTGGAGAGCCCATGGGGATTGCTATTTCTTGACAGTGTTACCTCCTAATGGCCGCGTCAGTAACTCCAGGACTTTCTGCTTGTGATGGGAAGGTTCTTCCTGTGCTCTTTGCTAAAGACTACAATTCCAAATGCTGTCTTTGAGCATAAACTCAGCCCCTGAGTGCTTCTGGTGAAGGTGATGGTTAATTTTGAATGTCAGATTGACAGGATCTAAAATCACCTTGGAGACTTGCCTCTAAGCATGTCTGTAAGGGATTCTCTAGATTGAGCTCATGGAGGTGGAAATAATATGGACAGGACCATCCCATGGGCTGGCATCCTAAAGTGAGTGAGAAGGCCGGATCGTGCTGAGCTGGAATATGCATTTCTTTCTGCTTCCTGGCTTTGGAAGCTACGTGACCAGCTTGCCCCACACCCCTATCACACTCCTTCCCTGCCATGACAGACTGTATCCCACAGAACTAGAAGGCTTGAACTGTGAACACTCCAAAATAGTAAGCAAACTAAAGAAATGAACCCAAAGCGGGAGGAAGGCCACCGGGATTTTACATTTATTTTATTAATTTTAATTTAATTTAATTGTGTGTGTGTGTGTGTGTGTCTTTAAGTGCCTCTACCTACTGAGCTATTTCACCAGCCAGGCAACAGGATAAATTTTTTCTTTCTCCTTAATACTTAAATCTTACTGGATTCTCAAATTAAACATGTATCTTCGACTCAAGTTCAATACTCATTTTTACTTCAGGATCTGACTCTCCCAAGACAAATTTGGAACAGATAGCCAAGCTCAACCAGATCCCTTGTTAGTTGTACTCACATACATCAGGCCTTATAAAAGACTCTCTGCCATTTCCAAACCAAGTCCCCTTCCATGGAGGAGTGGCGGCTGGTGGGAGTGGTAAGATCACACGCAGAGGAGACTACCTGCATGACTGGCATTGAGTGCAACCAAGGCCGTGAGGGAAATAAGAGCAGCATGCTGCTCAGCATCTCAGTTTAATGCTATAAGCATAGAATCTTTCTCGCTTGGCTGCATCTGTTGTCTGAAGCTCACACCCTTACCAGTCTTTGCAGAGACAGAATTAAGTCTATCTGGAGTGGAATAGTTATAGACATCTTACAGAACTCTGTCTCCCAAGCTGAAGCAAGCTGGAGCACATGCTACTTCCCCATTTAACCGTTTGTGTGTTTTTTGTTATCACTGTATGATTTTAAAGGGGGCATTGTCAAGGCCACTGGGTGTGGTTCATGTGCAGTTCAGGCTCGCTGGACGCTCTGGTTCATTCCATCAAACCCCAACTGAGTTCTTGGCTCATTCCATCCTTGTTATCTAGTGAAATGTAGATTTTTTTTCCAGCTCTCTCTTCCCTGAGTTAATCTGATTCTGAACTTGGTAACTGTTATGCATTCCTTTGAGTTCCCTGGTTTGAAGCATTCCATTTCAACCGATAAGCCTTTCATTTTCCCTTATGCTAGTCCAGTCAGTACTGCAGTTCCTCTAACAAGCTCTGAGTTTAACAGGGTGGAAACACAGCTCTTCATCCTTATTCTTCCCGCTTAATTCCTGTCATCAAAAGCCTCAAGACTCCTAGGTCTCCAGTGTACCCTGTGTGCTGAGCCACACCAACCGACAGTCTTTGTAGTGTTAGTCTCTTTGTACCTATATTATCTCCTATTCTTGTCAGATTGCTACGCCATCACCAGTCCTCCCCAAGCATTGAAGTGACAGGGACTAAGAAACAGAAACGTGGAGTACTGTAAAGACACTCTGAGGGCATCGTGAAGATTAAAAGAGATGACACAGGCAAGTCTTTACAATACTGGCTGGGACAGGGGTCCAGTGGATGTTGTTACTGTTGTCACTGTTCTCATTGGATTATAGGGTCCATCTCAATTAGATACGCAAAATGACTCAATCATTCAGATCAGGGATGATTAAGAAATCCTGACTTTCAGTGGGAATTCAGAATACTCACATACAATCCTCTCCTTTTTATTCTTAAATAAGTCTAGTCCTCACGAGTGGAACATTAACAAGATCATGTTAATGGCCATTAATATTACTAAATGAGTTTCCAAATTCGTTTTTACTTTAATTCCTTTTGTTTAGTCTGTTTTCTACATGGTTAAGTTTGATTTTGCTAATGCATGCACAAATGATCTCTCTCCCCACCTCTCTCTGCTGTCACCAGAAACTAATGAGGTAGAGGATCAAATGATGCTGATGAAGGAGTGGCTCTGAAAAGCCCACAGGAAGCAAGAGCGAACATTTGGAAAAAGAATCATACTGGGGACCTTTAGGACATGATACAGTTCTTCCTGAGGGGAGTGGCAGTTATTCTATACAGAGGATTTTAATTATCCAACTCGCCACAGTTTCAAGGTCACAACAGGACACAAAAAGCATCATAACATGAAAATATTCATCCCTGCCTACGGTAGCATCTCTCTGTAACCATTATTTGTATTTGTATTCTCATTTGATAGTATATCCAGGTCAGCAGTGACAAGGAAATGAGCCTTTCCAGCTGGAGTAAATCAACATCTTTGGAATCTCACTGATGCAGGAGAATTCGAGCCGTTCCTTAGTACAAAACAAATACACAATGCGAGTAGTTTGGAAGTGAAAATGCCAAGCTTGCCAAAGATTCAGGGTTCATGAGGTCAGAGAAGGTGATTCTGGAAAACTGAACCACAGAGAAGGCCATTTCTAAAATATCTAAAGATTCACAGAGACATGTAAATGAAGATAATGGGATAAAGCTCCACGGGCGAATGATCTATTGAAGAACAAAGATTGGACAAACTGATAGTGCCCAAGAACACAAATGACTTTTAAGCAAAGTTGACTCTGCCATGAACCTACTGTAAAGTCAAACTAATTGCATACTATGAATGTATATTTTTGTATAGATAACAGCCATCAAGCTGACTCCAAAGCTTAGATATAAATTTTATTAAACTCAGACCATGAAGATTTACTTTGATAATTGCAAGGTGGTTTTTCAAGCTAATTCCAGGTAGGTGTTTGGCTTATTTACTTGTTTATTTATATATTTATTTTTACTGTTATTTCTAAAACACAGCTCCATGTTATATTGGTTCTTTTTCCCTGTAGTCTTCTGCATTACTCTCTGGATTATCTGTTGTACATACAATCATATGTTTGCCTGAGTAAATTTATAGACATTACAAAATAAAACAAGTGTTAAACAAATATAACCCCCTCAAAAAAAGCATTCTCTTCTTTTCCAACTACTGCTTTCAGCTAGCAAATGTCTAGAAGCTAAAGAGATGTTAGAATACTACTACCTAGCAAGCAATTTACCTGCCTGGATTCTAAACCACACAGTTCTGCATTTTTGGTAGAGTTATGCCCCTTTTAAACATAAAAATGGAAGCAAAATTCAACATTCTTTAATGATCAGTCCAATAACTGGTAGATCAAGAATTAGATTACACACGAGGAAAGAACCTGATAGGATAATACACGTAGCCCTGGATGCTGGAGTTGGTGAGAACCAGCCGTTCTCAGCTCGCTTGCTAACACAAGGCCACCCACTGGCTGCTCTGGAACCAGGTGACGTGGCCCGTCAAGCAGGAGAGCCCCAGCTCCACCTGTCTGCTGGCACTCTGCTCAGCTGGCACTGCTGTGGGTATCCAAAGCATAGGTAAGCATCCTTACAGGCCTGCTTGTTTGAGGATGTTTTCAGCAGAAATATCACGAAACATTTTGGACTCAATGAGCCAAATGCAATTCTTACATCAGAATGCCAAAAAGAGTAGAAGAGAATGGTTTCAGGAACTCTGTGGAACAATGTTTTTCTACTTGTGCCTGGGGAAAAATCCCCTGTATCAAGTGCAGACAGCACACCTGACTGCTGAGAGGTTTTGATAAGCCAACAGATTCTCGGGGTCCCGTTTGTTCAGAACAAACCACAAGGCCATCTTCTTGAGAAGCTGAAGCTGTTAGTATTTGTGACTGGCCATACATGTTCAGAAATAAAATATTCCTTTCAAATCCTACAGATATTTAGACTAATTATCATTGAGCTTTGTGTGTGGGGGGGTTGTGAGCATGTGCATGCTTTTGTTCATATATGTAGAGGTCTCAGATAACCTTCTCAATTGCTCTCCACCTTATTTTGTTGTGACAGGATCTCTCACTGAACTCAGAGTGTATCCATTTGTCTAGGCTGGCCAAACAATGAACTTCAAAGTTTATCCATCGCCATTCTCCCCAAGGCTTTGATTTCAGAGTGCACACCCACATTCATCTTTATTTTTAATTGATTTTATTGAGCTCTACATTTTTCTCTGCTTCCCTCTTTGCCACTGCCCTCCCCTTCAACCCTCTCCCATGGTCCCCATGCTCCCAATTTACTCAGGAGATCTTGTCTTTTTCTACTTTCTACTTGCCATGTAGATTAGATCCATGAATGTCTCTCTTAGGGTCCTCATTGTTTTCCAGGTTCTCTGGGATTGTGAATTGTAGGCTGGTTTTCTTTGCTTTATGTTTAAAAACCACTCATGAGTGAGTACATATAACTGTCTTTCTGAGTCTGGGTTATCTCACTCAATATGATATTTTCTAGCTCCATCCATTTGCCTGCAAATGTCAAGATGACATTATTTTTCTCTGTTGTGTAGTACTCCATTGTGTAAAAGTACCACATTTTCTTTATCCATTCTTTTAGATTGTTTCCAGGTTCTGGCTACGACAGACAATGCTGCTATGAACATAGTTGAGCACATGTCCTTGTGGTACGATTGTGCATTCTTTGGATATATACACAAAAGTGGTATTGCTGGGTCTTGAGGAAGGATGTTTCCTAATTTTCTGAGAAATTGCTATACAGATATCCAAAGGGGCTGTACCAGCTTGTACTCCCACCAGCAATGCAGGAGTGTTCCCTTCACCCCACAACCTCTCCAGCATAAGCTGTCATCAGTGTTTTTGATCTTGGCCATTCTTACAGGTATAAGATGGAATCTCAGAGTTGTTTTGATTTGCATTTCTCTGGTGACTAAGGATGTTGAACATTTCCTTAAGTGTCTTTCAGCCATTTTAGATTGTTCTGTTGAAAGCTCTGTTTAGGTCTGTACTCCATTTTTTAAATTGGGTTATTTGTTCTTTTGATGACAAATTTCTTGAATTCTTTGTATATTTTGGAGATCAGACCTCTGTCTGATGTGGCATAGGTGAAGATCTTTTCTCATTCTGTAGGCTGCCTTGTTTTGTCTTGTTGACCATGTCCTTTCCTTTACAGAAGCTTTTCAGTTTCAGGAGGTCCCATTTATTAATTGTTTCTCTCAGTGTTTGTGCTACTGGGGTTATATTTAGGAAGTGGTCTCCTGTGCCAATGCATTCAAGTGTACTTTCACAATTTCTCTTCTGTGAGATTCAGTGTGGCTGGCTTTATTTTGAGGTCTTTGATCCATTTGGACTTGGGTTTTATGCATGGTGATATATATGGATCTATTTTTATTCTTCTACATGTTGATATCCAGTTATGCCAGCACCATTTGTTAAATATGCTTTCTTTTTTCTATTTGATATTTTTTGCTTCCTTGTCAAGGATCAGGTGTTCGAAGATGTGTGGATTAATATCCGGGTCTTCTATTTGGTTCCATTGGCCCTCCTGTCTGTTTGTATGCCAATACCAGGATATTTTCAGTACTGTAGCTCTGTAGTAGAGTTTGAAGTCAGGGATTGTGATGCCTCCAGAAATTCTTTTCTTTTACAGGATTGTTTTGGCTATCCTGGGTTTTTTGCTCTTCCATATGAAGTTGAGTACCGTTCTTTCGAGGTCTGTGAAGAATTTTGCTGGGATTTTGATGGGCATTGCATTGAATCTGTAGATTGCTTTTGGTAAGACTGCCATTTTTACTATGTTAATTCTGCCTACCCAGGAGCATGGGAGATCTTTCCACCTTCTGGTGTCTTCTTCAATTTCTTTCTTCAAAGATTTAAAGTTCTTGTCATACAAGTCTTCCACTTGTTTGGTTAGAGTTACTCAGAGATATTTTATGCTATTTGTGGCTATTGTGAAGGGTGTTGATTCTCAGATTTCTTTCTCAGCCCATTTACCATCTCACACTCATCTTTTTATGGAGATGCTGAGGACTGAACTCAGGTCCTCGTGCTCACACAGCTAGCGCTCTTCCGAATGAACCATCACCCCAGTCCCCATCAGTGAGATTTTATAGGCCAATTACACTTTACTCTTTCTAATTAAAAGGAAAATTAATATGAGTTACTGATTACTATTATATTTCTCTCATAAGTTCTGATTAAGTGAAAGTGTTCACCAATTCATCAAGGTTTCTGGAGAAAGACTTAATGGACCTTCAAATTACAGTTATTTCATTCAAGGTCTAAAAATCTCATGTTTCTCGTTGAAAGTGATATTGGATAAGAAACCTGCTCAATAAATTAAGTGCCTTAACATTATTTTGATAGTTCAGATTTAATAAATTTCTAGCATTTAGATGTCACAGCATGACTGAATGCATTATTTGGGATCTAAGCAATTTTTCTTCCTTAAAACCAAATTGTAAATTATTATCCTTGAAACTATTATTTGAAAATAATTTTCACATCTACCTTCATTTAATTTTTTTATCTGAACAATTTTACATGAAGAATTGTTCTTTTGAAATCTCACATGAAGTTATAATTGCTTCAAATAAATTTTCAAATATTTAATTGCAAGACACTATTAAAAAGCCAAAAATCAAACTTATTTTTTGAAACCTACTTGATTTGTTTCCAGAAGGGCACAAATTCTTGACTTTGGATTACTTATGTCTTCTAACACACATCCTGAAGTTTCTCTGAGTTCAAAAGTTCAAGGGTATTAGTTCTGAAGCATGCCAGAGGGCAAGCAGTGTTTTCAATCAACACTCAGCAACAGTCCGCACTCAGCAGCAGCTCCCGCCAGCTCTCCATGCTACAAGATGCTGCAAGCTCACGGACTGCAAAAGGCAGTTTTAAAAAGTGTGATTAAGAAGTCGAGAGGAGCTGGAGAGTTGGGGGTAGATCCAGGAGGAGTCAAGGGATATGATCAAAATGTATTGTGTGAAATTCTCAAAGAATTAATGAACTGTTTTTAGAGTATGTTTTTTTTTCTCAAGGCAAATGCAGAAAATGGCAATAATAACTCACAGGAAAAACCATTCTGTATTTTTTGGAGGATGGCAGCAAAAAAATACATATATTATAGAGATAAAGAGAGAAAAATGGTGTACCAGTTTAAATAGAGACTTAGAGAAAAATGTATGTATCTCCTAGATGTGATGTGAAGAGTTTACAGGAAGAATTAGTCCTCCAGAATGAGGCTCTAAGAAGGCTAGGTAAAAAATGGCAGTAGAAGAGATTCCCCATGCAACAAATATTCTCCAAGTTTCCTGTTGCATATTGAAAAGCAAGTTTTAACTTCTCTAACCCTGAAGTTATAGCCTACTTAATGACCTGCAAAGACTGAAGGCACATCTGAGGGTAAGAGCCCCTGAAACTACGAGACTCCCATTCTTTCACACACTGCTTCATGTTGGATATGGCCACTGGGGTCCCAGCAGTGAGCCAGCCAAATGGACTCCTTGTCCTCGGGAACTCATTTCTACGAAGTTTACCATAGCTTTCTGCTTCATGGATACCCTGTTCTGTCTAATACAGTGGCATAGTATACTGAGCACCTGAAGTGTGGGCTACTGCAGTCAAGGAAACGAACTTATGTCTAGCTCCATTTTAAAGCACTACCTTTAACTTGAAGTTGCAACATGTGGCCCATGACTGCCAATCTTGAGCAGCAGAGTTGACATGGGTTAATCAGATGATAGTAAGTCCATAACATCTTTTCAGTCTCGTGAAATAAGGGGTGCGGTGTGTCGGAGGACAAGGAATAAGTTGTGTCATTTTAAATACGGTCAGCCAAAAGAGGCATTCTTAAAAAGAGATCTAATTAACAATAAAGAACAATCTATGTAAAAACACAGGGGAAGAGGAAGTTTCCAGGCAAAGGGCACTGGGAGGCCAAAGTCCGGAGGGAGCTCAGCAGAGTGAGAAGGACGCGACACGGGACAGAGGGAGGGTCTGGGGAAAACATCAGAGTAGAAAGCTGATATATGAGTCTGCGGGGCCCCATGTTACAGAGGATTTGGGACTGACTCTGGAGAATAAGAACCAAGAGAACACTTTCCAGTGAGAGAGTACCGAGAGGGCTTTCGTTGAGTGAGATCAGGTAGAGGCAGAAGACCAAACTGTGGGAGGAAAGGTAGAAGCAATGGACAGGTAGAGGGGTACAGGGTACGACAGTGGTAGAACAGTAACCGTGGTCCAACTCCAAATGGATTGTGTGGACATGTACTGTGCCTATATTTGTTTGTGAGGAAGAAAAGAACCGAGCTGAGCGTGACCTCAAGGTCAGCTGAAGAAGGGATCCAGTCCACCCACCCTCACCCCCAATCCAGGTAACTAGGGAGTCAAGAAAAAAAAGTGTTCAAAATCCTGGAAGTATTCAAAGCAGAAAAGTCCTCATGAAGTATGGCTGTGTGTGTCTGTGCGTGTGAGCTCATGCTTGTGTGCATATGCATGGCGTGTGTGTGCACATGTGAATAAAATGATGTGTTTCCACTTTCCTCTGTCTGATAAAATAGAATTGTTTTAATTTTAAGCGTATGACTGTGATGGTTCTGAATGAAATCATCATAGCTACTTTTCCAATGCGGTGCTATAAACAATAACCTGGCAACTTATAGAAGGAAGGATTTATTTCTGGCTTATGCTTCCAAGAGTCTATCTGCATCATGGCAGAGATGGGAGGCAGCAGGTAGGCAGGCAGCAGGCACTGTGACAGGATGGGAAACTGAGGGCTCACCTCTCACAACGATAAACAGATAGAGAGCGTGAACTCAAAATGACGTGAGCCTTTTAAACCCCACAGCCTGCTCTGAGTGACAGACTTCCTCCAGGAAGGCCACACCTCCTAAGCTTCCTTAAACAGCCACCAACTGGGGACCAAGTATTCAAACGCCTGGACTATGGGGGACATTTCATTCAGGCCACGGCACAAAGGAATGCCAGCCATTTTGGCAATAGTCATGGCCGCCAAGGTATACTTCAGGATAGTGTTAAGTGCCATCTACACGTTCCTAAACACACTTGAGTGGTATCAACCCTCAAAGTGCTCTTCTACGCTATAAGAGAAGGCATGCAGCAACAGGACAGCTGAGCTACTGCCTTTTACATTGTAAGTGTCGTTTCCTTGTTTTTAAACTCTGGATTCAACAAAGTATTTCCTGACATGTTCACTGGTAGAAAAGTCCCCAAGGGCTTCACACGTGCAATGGTGTCTCTACATGTATGCATTTAACTTGAAATAACCTTGTAGAGGAAGGAAAAAGGCCAGTGACATAATACAGGACATTCTATCATCCCCCTCAGAGTCTGGTAATGAACCTGGCGACAAACAGCAAGATAACTGTTTATCTCCCTGTGTGATTCCTATTTATTTCATGGTATGGGGTTGTTCCCTTGCTGGGGGCTTTCCTGGCACTTAAAGAAATGCATTTCTCACTACAGCATAGTCCTACCTCACCAGACACTAAAGACAGTGATTTTCCAATTTTACAGAAAACCCTGGCAGCTTTGAGTTTATGTTAAGGTGGATTTTTATGGGCAATTTAATAGGCTTTCAAGGGTCATTTTGACTAGACATAATCTTTGCCTCATACACTGAGTTTATAACATTATAGCACCATAAGTTGGTGTCTCACTGTGAAACAATATTAAGAGTTGCTTTAGTATCACTCAGAAGGAAAATAACAAAGGATCATATATGACAATATTTCAGCCTAGAAGAATTTGTATATAAAGCTATGTTATAAGGTTTTTCTTGGGTGGGAGAGCCATTTATATGTGCAAGATATTTACACAAGAAAAAGGAAACACACACATTTCTGAGGGGCCTTAACTTTTTGTTTAGATCCTTGAAGCAATGTTTTAAATTTCAGTTCGGGTTTTTAAATCTTTGTTGATATAACCTGTGGACAAGAAAGGGAAGTTTTCCCATGGAATCTGCTTACCTCTCTAGAAATGCCTGTGAAATGAAGCTAAGCTCTTGAACAAAGAACACACGCACTCCGCACACACGAACCGCTTTCTACTTAAAGATTATATGATCTCAAAGCCTAAACATTCTTTTGGAACATAAAGCCAGAATTTATATCTTGGCACTGGCAGATTTAGGAACGATGCCTAGAAAAACAAACATGTTTTCTTTAATTACTCCTCAAGGAAAAGAAGTACAACTGGAGATTAATATTGTTGGTTTAAAAATGCAATCAAAAGCAGGGTTCCTATAGGGAGGAAGCCTACATTTGCACTGTGCTTTAATGCAAATTAAAAAGTATAAAAATAAATAAAAGGCCACTAGATGTGCTTATTTAAAGGGGTTGTTTCATTTACTGTTTTTGTTTTTGATTAGGTTTTTTTTCCCCTCATGTTTAAACTCCTACCAGGCTGATCATTGAAAATATCATATAACTCAAGTCGCTTAATATTAGTGTGATCCCTTCGTTGTAGAGCTGTTCCAAGACAATCAGCTCAGTCAGGGCAACTTTCCCTTCAATTGCATCTGCTGAAAAGTTTCATAAACATCTCAGGCCAGTTAATTCTTTCCACGGGCTTCAAGCCTCATTGACATGCAGATGAGAGTCCTATCAAATGACAAGTCTGGCAGCCAAGTGGAGTGAATGAGCCTACCCACCCAGAAATGATGGGACTATAGCCCTAGAGCTCAGAGGAGCCCTGGCAAGAGTTCCCTGTGCTCTTATCCAAGCCCTCTGCAAGACCAGGGTCTCTCGAAAAGCACCTTAGAGGAGGCTCAATTCTCAGAATGATCTTCCCTGAATCCACTGAAATGTGAAACAAGAGACGTGAGTAGTCTGTGTCTTAATGAAAATGAAGTTCGTGGTTTTCTGAAATAAGAATCATGTAAATTAAGAAATGCAGTAGACAGGTCATGGAAAGGGGTCAGTTTGAAAACCTGAATTCTGTACTCTGTGAACTCAGGGTCTGGCTGGATTAGTCTGGTTACCAATATGTCCCCACACCTTGTGCCACATCTGGAGCATGGGTGTGTTGGGTGCCCATGTGACAGGTCACAGAAGCAGAATCAACAAGCAGTTGATTTTAGCAGCTGTGAAACTTCCTGCCAGTCACAGCCTCCAAGCAGCACTGCTTCTCTGAGCCCTAAAATGTGGTGCATGCCACAAACCTATGGTTTCCATGGCGGCCTGCCTCCATGCCATCCTTATTCTTGGCTCCTCTCACGAGTCCTGATTGACTAAAGCAGCTGTTGATTTCCTTCCTCAAGTTTAACTGTCAGGTTGAGTATTTTGTTGGAAAGTATATGTCACGATTGGACAGCTTAATGAACCTTTACAAACTGAAGCCACCCCCTTCTTGTCCTGTCTCAGCCACTATCTCCTCTCCCCTGAATATCATGAAGATATTCAGTATAGGAAGAGGGTTTGTGGTGAATCAGGAAGGATGTTCTCTGTGTTTCTTATTCTCCTCTTCCTCAACATAATGTTTAGGAGACTCATTTACACTCTTGTGTGCAGTGTTGACTGCTTTTACCCCTAAAATCCTACTGATGTGAATTCCCAGCTCACTAAGTAAGGGAAAATCACTTCTGAAAACATCCAAAGCTATGGAATCAGTCATAGTAATAAATAGAATACAGACAAAGACCTGGGCAGGAGGTATGGCATATCAACTTTAAAAAACTAAAACTTTATTATGTAAAACAAGGTGATTCCATGCACTCTGTACCATCTACATGAAAATAACAAAAATAAGTATTTGTTAAGTGAATGAACAGATGCAAGGAGCCCAAAACTGTCTTCTTATGTTATGTCATTTCCCCATACAACTGATAATTTTTTCCTTGATTTGTAATAAAAATGTAAAAGAATGATTCTTTTCAATAAGGTTCAAAGTAGAGAAGAAAAATCAAAAGTTGAAAGCAGCTAACAACAGCAGAATGCCTTTGTGATAAGGATCTGTCTTGCCATTTTAGAAAACAATTGAAAAAACTGATTTCTACTAAGGATTCCTAATGCAGGGATCTTGTGCTTGCTATTTATCTTTCAGCATGCGATGCAGAAAATTCAGTAGCCAGAGTAGAAAACTTGTCCAAAGAAATGAATTTTTAACTCCATTAATGAGACTCCAATAGAAACTGCAGCATTCGGTATGAAGCTGTTGAAATCTATGGCTTCTTCTTAAAGGAGGCTTGGTAAGAATGTCAGTCATGAAAGTGGCTGGGAGCTTTTGACAGGGCACAGTGCAGACTATTAAGCAGTAAGTGGTGGGCTTTCCTTGTATGACAATACAGAAGTGATAATATTGGGAACTGACTTTGTGGGAGGGGCTGGCTGAAACTTGACAAAAGGAGCAGAGACAGAAAGATAAGCAAGCAACTTGCACTGAAAATACCACATTGACCAATTTAATGCAGACGAGAAAGCATCATTTAAAAATATTGAGTTGTCCAAGAATCGGAAAACTGCACTTGGCTGACTAAGTAAGTCAGGCTTACTTTTCCCCCAACAGCTAGGAGATAATAAGAAGCTAACAGAGATTCTAAGAGGCTGTGTGTGTGTGTGTGTGTGTGTGTGTGTGTGTGTGTGTGTGTGTGTGTGCGAGATCAAAGCATCCTGCTGCTTTGGAAGACAACAGGTCATCATAGGCCTGGAGCATCTCCTTCTGAGCAAGGTTATCATCTGGAGTGCTGGTGTACAGTTGCCATCACACTGTATACAAATTCATTCGGTTTAGGTTAGAGTTGGCCAGATTTGCTATGCAATCAGCCTTCCCCCGTGAGGTCAGCACAAACATCCCAGATTGCAGCTGAAGCCAGACAGACAGAAGATGTTGCATGCTGCTGATTACTGCCCTTTGTTGCGGCCTGTCTGGGTCTTCATGACATTAAAAGCAAAACAAAACAAACAAAAAAAGAACAACAACAACAAAAAATCTGCTTGCTGGCTATGCTAAGTATTCAACCACTATAGAAGAAAAAAACATGTTTTTAATCCACTGTTAGCCTCAATTTTTCTCTACAATCAAATAAGCAGAGAGAGAAGATGTAAAATGAGGAGAGACAAAATTACAAAATGGAATTTAGGAGTGTAAAAAGAGCCAGAAAGAAGGAACACATAGATGTGCAAGAGAATACAGACTAAAAGAAAAGTGTTAGAGGTACACAGAGTACAATCTGATGTTCTAGACACACATAATAGTTCTTACAATGGTCTTCACAACTAAGTAATGTTAACAGTACTCTGTCTAGACCATCTGCGGTATCTTAGCAACTACCTACTGTCTTTGGTGCCCTGCCTTCTATGCAATCCTCCTAAAAACATTCCTTAGTGCCACTGGTCTTCTGTCCACTTATCTCCCCATTCAAGGCCCTCTTTTTGTCGGGCTTTGCTGTGAAGCAGCCTACAGGAAATTTAGAACTATCTCTCTCATGATTTCACTGTGCATGTTCCATGATCGTCTGGTTTTGCTCCACATGTAAGCACATGGAAACACACATAAGCACATGCATGTGCAAACATCCCACAATAATTCTCCTTTGCAAACGAGGATGCTCAGCAAGAAGCTGTGGGTCAGTGTCTGAGCTAAAGATCAGAGAAATGATTTATCAGACTTTTCCAGTAATCAATAACAAAAACAAGTGGCAAAACAAGCAAGCAAGCAACACAGAAACAGACACACACACACCAAACAAATTCTAGAAAACCATTACCGCACTTAAGAAAGTTTTCCTCCTTATCAGTGAAGATATGGTCTGTTATATTTTAAAGTTAATCTATGTAAGGTAAAACATAACAAATGTTCAATGTATTAAAACAGTGGAGAAGGTGTAAACCATATTTCTTTTGTTGCAAAGCTAAATGCCAGCCGTTTTAACACAGACAGATGTACTGTCTGAGGTACGCACTAACTGTTTGGGAAGGCGCTGAGAGATGATTTCTTTTAAATTCTTTTGCACAGGCTCTGATTAGATGTCTTGAGACTGAGTTTTTATGATGTCAGTATCTTTAAAGGCCCCTTGGATATTAATTACTGTTCTGGATCCAGAATCACTATACTAAATAGATTTTGTAGAAATAAATAAATGAAGGAGCTGGAGGTTTAAAATACAGGGGCCAAGTGAGGCATATTCTATTCATAATTAATGGTGAGATAAAGTCAGAGTCGTGGCATTGCTCTATGGGTTTTTATTACTAGAGAATAATTGGTAACAAAAATGGGTCAGTAGACCTCTGAACTACAACGCCAAGAGAGGTCTCACTGGGATATTATCTTAAGTAAGCTCATTAGGCAATTTACCACAAAATAAAACAAAGCTAGTATCCTAAGTGTAGAACTGGAGTCAAGGAATGAGTCAAGTGCAGCTTTTCTCCAGGATGAAATCATGCAATAGGCCAGCCTAATCTAGAGCTATCACTACAGACATACTCAAAATGCCATCAGTTTCTCCCAAGAGCTTTCCTAATCCTCTGGTTCTGAAATAATTCTTCTGGGAAACATCTACATACAGCCTGGTCCATATCCGTCCTTCGTTTTTCAGTTGTTCAACTGACCCAAAACTGATGACTCGTCATTTACTTGATCCAGGCTGTTTTTCTACTTCTTTGAATTAAAGATTCTTGTAATAAATTTGTTCTAGGCTGACATGGGTTCTGTATTTGGCATTGTCTTCTTTGGCATTAAATTTTTGCAACTCTCATACAATATCCCCAAACTGCTGAGTGAAGACATTAGCTTGGTGAGGTTTTGAATAGGACTACCTTTTTTCCATTCCTTTTACTTATGTAGTTTAGGTAAGCAATTAGTGAGGGCACGTGTGTGGAAGTTGGAGCACAACTTTTGGAGTCCGTTCTCCTCTTCCACCGGGAGGAACCTGGGGTTGTACTCAACTTGTGAGGTTCGGCAGCAAGCACCTTAACCTGCTGAGTCATCCTGCTGTCCTAAATACTACTACTTTGAAGTAGGACCTGATGGCTTAGGCCTGTTAATCCCAATTGTTTGGAGGTAAGAAAATCTCAAATTCAAGGTCAGACTGAGTAACTTCAGGAGAACTTATTTCAAGATAAACGTTAAAAGATGACTAAAGCTAGAGTCTGTTGGTACAGTGCTTGCTTAGTTTTCGTGAGGCCCTAGAACTAACTGATCATTGGTATGGGAGTCAGGGTAAAGACACTATTATTATCAGTAAACATTAATGCTAATGCTCCTCTTATGGTCACTCACTTTGTAAGTGAACTGTGGA
Source organism: Ondatra zibethicus (assembly GCA_004026605.1). NCBI lineage: Eukaryota > Metazoa > Chordata > Mammalia > Rodentia > Cricetidae > Ondatra > Ondatra zibethicus. The sequence continues at coordinate 164,608 of PVIU01002417.1, forward strand.
ACTCAGCTGACATGAGAATGCCTATTTCCTGATCACTTATTCAGCAGCATCATGTCAATGTGGTAGAGCAGAAAACATCTATTATTTCAGCACTGGGAAGGCAGAGGTGGGTGGATCTCTTGAGTTCAAGGCCTACATAGTATCTTCTAGGCCAGGCAGACTATATAGTAAAATCCTGTCTCAAAAGAAAAAAAAAATATCTAGGTAATAAACACTAGGAACTGCCAAGACCCTAAGGCCTAGATCGCAATATTTCACAAAATGCCACTGGCGTATAGATTGTTTGTTCCTGGAAGGAGCAAAGACCTCATATCAAACTTAAAGGTATATATTTAATAACTGTAAAGTAAAGGATAACCAGCCTATAGTCCACGACCCCAGAGAAACTACATAACAAGGAGAACCCTAAGAGAGACATATATGAATCCCCTTGGGAAAGGGAATAGGCAACATCTCCTGAGATCTTGTGTGTGAAGGGGAGATGAACGGGGAGAGGGAGGGGTGAAGGGGAGGGAGGAGAAGAACATGAAGGAATGGGATGGTTGAAATGGGAGAAGGACAGAGGGAGAGCAAGGAAAGGAATAATCTTGACTGAGAAAGTCATTATGGGGCTAGGGAGAAACCTGGTACTAGGGAAATTCTCAGGAATCCACAAGGATGGCCCCAGCTAAGATCCTAAGCAATAGTGGAGAGGGTGCCTGAACTGGCCTTCCCCTGTAATCAGACTGATGACCACCTTAATTCTCATTGAACCTTCATCCAGCAACTGATGGAAGTAGATGCAGAGACCCTCAACTAAGCACTGGACAGAGCTTCTGGAGACCAGTCCAAGAGAGGAAGGAGAGATAATATGAGCAAAGGGGTCATGACTGTAATGGAGATACCCACAAACAGCTAACCTGAGCTAGTGAGAGCTCACTGACACTGGATTGAAAGTGGGGGAACTTGCATAGGACTAAACTAGGTCCACTGAACATGGGTGACAGTTGTGTGGCTTGGGCAGTCTGTGGGAACACTGGCAGTAGGACCAGGAATTATCCCTAGTGCTTGAACTGGCATTTTAGAACTCATTCTTTTTGGAGGGAGACCTTGCTCAGCCTAGATACAGGGTAGATGACCTTGGTCCTGCCTCAAAGTGGCGTGTTAGACTTTGTTAACTCCACTTGGGAAGCCTCTCTCTGAGGAGTGGATGGGGGAGATGGGGTGGGGGGAAGGGGGGCTGGAGGACGGGAGGGAGTGAGAACTGGGATAGGTATGTAAAATGAGAAAAGATTGTTTTAAAAAAATAAAAATAAATAAATAGTTGTTTTTTGGTTCTCTTTTTCAGTAACACAGAAAATGTTGGGGAGTTAACTTTCAAGTTGTGTCTCAACTGTTGAAACACTTGAGTGAAAGAGAAAGCATCCAGCCATTTGAATGAAACTTAAGCACATTTATAGCATTTTTTTAGACATTAAATCCCACTGCTGGTTGAAAAGGTGACATTAAAATATCTATACTGCGGTCTGCTCATTACATGCTTGATAATGTTTAATATTCAGAGGCTGAGGGGAAACTGGGAATACAAAACTCTTCTAGTTCTGGTATAATAAAAATATCTTCAGAGCATGTGTCAGAAGGAATGCTTCTCAAATTCAGCTTTTCCTTCCTTAAAGAGCTTCCATAAGGTAGTTTTTTGTTTTACAGTATTCTATAAATAAGATGACAGAACCAATGGGAGGGGTGGTTATTGTCTGCATACACCATGCTGAATGTATTATTTCACTTAAAATGCAAAGAATTTCCAGAAATCAAAATTTTAATTAGAAAAGAAATGAAGGAAATCATCTGGACACCTATGGAAGTACCACAGCTTTCTAATTGCTTGGAGGATCAGAACATCACATTCTTGCATAAAGTATTAGCACTCTACACATGCACATGTGTGCTTGTGCACACATGCATGTACACACACACACACACACACATACACACACACATTATTGTTATCTTTGTACTCTGGCCTCAAGCACAGAAGCCTTTCAAGACAGGGAAAAAATATCACTCCCTAAAGCACTCCCACAAACGGTCAAAGAAAGTAGAGCTGGTAGGCAGATGTTCTTTGTGGTAAGGATGGATGTTACGATGGCTACTTTATCCCAGCAAGCTTTGAAAAGCATTTCTCACACAGACTGTCCAAAAAGCTGTAACATATTATGGATGACAAAGAATTCATCTTTCAAACAGTTTGTGGGGAAAAAAATGAAGAAAAGCAAATAACATTGACTTCTGGAAGGTTCTGTCAAAGTGCATGCTTTTCTTCAGCTCACTAAAGCATTGGCTTATCTCTAATGTAATGACCAAAATTAGCTCACATCTGGGAATCATTCTTGCAAAGCTTGCCTCAAACTCTGTTTTAATTATTTGGTAATAGAGTTAATGTGACTGAAAGGAGTCTTACACAATCCAGCGACGACTGCTTCTATTATATCCATAATTACATTCATATTATTAGTGTCTCATAACCTCACAGTTCAAATATCTCAGTAGTCAAAATTATTACTTTTATGTGGCTACTAAAAGGTTTTAAAAATTGGCTTCTTGGCTTTACGCTGCTGTGAACGGGAAATGTCAAAAGACATGCAAATAGAGCATTTCAATCATACTTCCATCTACCCAAATTCCAATATGTCATTACAAATGAATCTGAGAGTCCCACTAGTCAATGGGTAGAGGGAAGACACGCTCCAAGTGTCTACTGATTTGGCTGTCTAGATCATCTCTAATTTTACAGCTCTGAAGCCTACGTCTATGAATCTATCCTTTGCCATAGACGTGAACTAATTGAATGTATGGGTCAAACTGCCCTGAGTGAGAAAGGGGGGAGTTTGATGATTGACTGTGGAAACATCGTCAGCTATTTGAGATAAACTCTACTCCCTCATCGCTAACATCTGGATCATACTTTTAGCCTCACTTGACGATGGTAATATACTTAGAAAATTTAAAACCACGTACAGCAAACCACGGGAGAAAGGAAATTCATCTATGAGTTTAATCCCCGAGAGGCTGAATTATGGAGAACAGTGAAAACATTACCAGCCAAGTCGTTCCAAGCAAGCATTCTGTTCTGTGCAAAAGTCACAGAACCATGATATCCTTGAGAGTCTTATTCTTCTAAGACAATGTGGCTATGGCCTCCACTGGGCCATCTTTAGGAAGAAAACCGTCAGAGAGCTGGCTTTCCTAGGAGTGCAGGAGCAGATAGATCATGCCACCTTCATAGTCACGGCACCTGCTGTGATGCTCTGCACAGAATGAAAGCTTAGCATGTCTACTGATGAAATAAATTGTCCTGCTGTCCCCTGGAATTTTGGGTGACACGCCCTCCTACTCCTTACCCTCTTCCTTTGCTCTCTTCTTTTTTTTTTGATTTTTTTCCATTCAAAAACATAATTAAAGAAATAAAATTTTTACATTTTTCCCCCTTCTCCCAGTCCCCTCCCGCTACCCCCCAACCCCTCCTCCCTCCCCCTTCTTCCTTGAAAGAGGGCATGGTGCCCTGCCCTGTTGGAAGTCCAAGGCCCACCCCCCTCCCTCCCCACCTGGGAAGGTGTGCATCCAAAAAGATTCGGTTCCCAAAAAGATAATACATGCAGAAGAGATAGGTCCTGGTGTCATTGTTGATGGCTTCTCCGTCCGCCCCCTTTCGCCGCCACACTCAGAGAGTCTGGTTTGATCATATGCTCATTCAGTCCCAGTCCAGCTGGATTGGTGCGCTCCCATTAGTTCAGGCACACGGTCTCAGTAGGTGGACCAGCCCCTCACGGTCCTAACTTCATGTAGTATATAATTATATAATATTTATATACTACATGAAGATGGGAGCAGAGATGTGGGAGCTGAGTTTCTGGACAAGATCGATCACCAGTGCACTCCTGGATTGGGGGCGTCAACTCCCTTCCAAGACACAGGCAATAAGAAGTGCAAAAGGGCACACAGTGGTGAAGAAGTGGGAGAAACTTTTGGAACTAGTTCATAAGAAGCAAGTGCCAGTTCCAGCCCTACACAGCCACCCCAACTCTCTGGGGCTTTACATATATTCCAGGAGCAGTTTGGGGAGAGGAAAAACAGCTAAACAGAGAAATAAAAAAACAGTATTCTACTCTTATGTTTAAAAGTCAGAAATATGGGTTCTTTTTCTTTCTCCCCTCTTCCCTCCCTCTCTTTCTTCCTCTCTTCTTTCCCTCTTTGTTTTGGAAGATGGGTTCTTATGTTCATGTGTTTCTTTAAGGGTCCAATAGACATAATTTAAAAACATAAGTACATTCTAATCAACTAGTAATTACAAATTGATAATTTACTTTTCAAACTGGGGAATTACACAGCCCTTTCATTGATGGCACCTGTGAATTCTGTCATCTACCCACAATCATGTTGGTCCTCCTGTCATATAAAATTTTAGTAGTTTTCATTACAAAGCTTGAAGAGGCTGCATTTCTTACCTTGTTAACACATATGTCCATAATTCCTCAGGACTCAGTCACGATTGATGGGATGCACATCTATCTTTATTGTTTAATAAGTTCACAGCATTTTCATCCAAACATTTCCAGGCCTAACAACTAAGTCAAAGATTTCTGTTTTACAACTTAATAGTGAATGGTAGATTTTCTATCAAAGACAATTTTTTTGATTAAAATACTAATTATGAAGGTACTTAAATATTTTTGAGCAGTTTAGTGAGATGAAGAAATGCAAATGCAAAGTAAGACAACAAAAATATAGAAAAAAAAATCTTTAAGCTCTGAATGGATAAATTCATGCTTGAAATGAAAAACTCTCAGTTGTTGGTTCTAATACTCAAAACATAATTAAAGGAATACTGTACTTGACTGTCTACACCAGAGAAAGAACCTAATGCTAAGCGTCTGTTCCTTGATAAGCCTGAAACGGCTAACTGCATAAGAAATGTTGGGATCTTCCTGTGCCTTTTTCCTGCCTCCAACATCAGGACTTCCCTTACTTCCTTCCAGCTCAGTGCTCTCTGTCCTCTGAAGTCATTGTACGCTTGACATGAAAAACAGGCTCTAGGAAAACTAATCACATAAAATGAGGAGAAAGCTAAATCTCAATTACAGAATAATTAATTATAAAAGCATTAGGTAGAATGACCATGCTGGCTGCTATGCTTCTTCAGTTAGAAGTCTCTCAACAATTTATTTGCAGCTACGTTTGTGATCTTTAATATCCCCACTCTTTGCTTTTTCGCAGCAAGTGTCTGGAGATAATTGACTCATTTAGTCAACAATTACTCCTCGTTCGCAGCTTACGTGCCAGGCATTGATCTATGCTCTGGGGTTAAAGCACTGAATAGTATAAAAGCATCCAGCTCTCTTGAAATATGGAGAGGAGGGGGAGGATATATGTGATTAAATATGTAATTCCAGGTACAGATGGGGGCTGCGTAGACAAATACCATTGAAGGGGATGCAGGGCTAGTTACACTATTGCATAGAGTGGTCGAGGAAGAGCTGGAAAAATGAAAGGTAGGTTGAAGTGTCTGGAAAGAATATAATAATGACCCCCACACTTTAGTTGACTATCAACAGAGCTGATATATATTCACATATATGTATATATACCATAAATATATATGTATTTTATATATATATATTTATTTATGGTTTCCCATCTGGTTAGTAATCATAGAACAAGGGTTCTTAAGCTGGATGGTTTTGCCTGTAAGGGACACTGGGACACTTGACCATTGCACCTGGAAAGAGGTTACTACTCATTTCTCACAAGATGCAGAAACCTGCTAAATAAAACACCCAGAGAAAAGCCCCTCAAGTGACCTATTCAGACTTAGTAAAACCGAGGCCGAGAATACTGCCACAAGGAGTGGCAGTTCCCGAAGCCTCCACCCCGAAGAGAACGTAAGCAGAAGACCATCATCTGTTTAGCATCTGGACAGAGAATTGATGATGTATTTACGAAACATTCTTAGTTATCCATTAAAGCGAGACATAATCACAAACGGACATTACTTCAGTTTAAAAGCAGTTCCATGTATTTAAAAGACCATATTGCCATTGCCGCAAATGTCCAGCATCCAAAATTTCATGTTGATTTGAATAACCTCCAAATTAATTGAATTTTTTTTTTAAAAAAATGTGTGCTAACTGGAAATGATGGGTTGCCAGTTCAGGTAGAATCATTAGGGGAAGGAACAGCAAGACTAAAGGCAAGCAAGAGCAAATGCCTTCCCAAGCATAAGTTCAGTTCCAGAAGCAAACATTTATCCAGAAGGGAGTGGAATAGGCAAGGCAAACAGCGAAACAGCTAGTCAATTTAGTCTGAGAGCTAAGTACCTCAGTCTCAATATTAAGATGTTGTTTTTATCGTGTCTCTGGGAAATCTGCTTGGCATGAGGATGTCTATGATTTCAGCTCATTGAATATGTTTGCTACAACTATTTTAAGATGCCATCTGTCCTCTTCCAGTACAAGTGTAGTCATATGTTCAAGGGGAAGGGAAGGAAAAAAGACGCTCTATCTTGTTTCGTACTTAAGGCAAATGTGGAGATGGCAGTTCATATGCATTCACAGATAGCCCTTAGAATCCCTCGCTAAGATAGGAACAGTGTGGCTTAAACATTCCGCCACTGAAAAGAGCAATGCCCGCTCGTCACAGTCACTATGAAAACAAGTGACTGGAAAGGACACTAGTGCTGCGGAATGCCTTATCCGTGCTTGTCAGTGTGGCAGAGAGCCGAGGGGACTCCAAGATGCGCTGAAGCAGGGACTGGAGCCACGGTTGGGTTTCCACCCCACAACTCATATGTACAATAACCAAAAACAAGGTCCTTAAACTCTCTCTAGACCCTTGAGCCGCTTCCTTCATCTGTAAGTCAAATCCCAGGACTGCTATAAGCATGGAATGAAACGTTGTCTGTAAAGGTTTGCACTTTACTAGGTCCTTGAGGACGCAATCGTGACTGACAGCTACGAGCAGCTGTGATTAGCGGCATTCAGACTGAAATGATCCTATGAAATCTTAGTGCAATAACTCATCACCAATGACCTGATTTGCAGAGACAGAGATGACATCTCTGCTCGTAGGAAGCTCCTGGAAGCCTGTAATCGTCACCTCTGGTTATGGTCCCCAAGCGCCTCAAGATCAGCAGAGCAGTTGCTGGTTCCACTTTCTCATTGCTCAGAATGACCTTTCAACCTAAGTACCTGGGTAAGAGAATAGTACAGGACACCGAGGCGAAGAGAAGGCTAGGAGGAGAGGAGACACCAGAACATTTTTTACCCTGGGTCTGCTACTGCCAATGACTGGAGTTCACAGCCTGGCTAATACGAGAAGTGCACAGCTGATACACAGCTAAAGCCACAGCATCTCCTATCTCAGTGCCCAGCGTCACCGTCCTCAGTGGGGTGAATTCCACTCTCCTGGAGAGGAGGGGCTTGAAGGCACAAAAGCCCATCTGGCTTAACTTTCCTACAGGGACTGCATTTAAGCTGCTTTCCATCCCCTTCTTCTGATTCTATGACGTCATCAAGAAGCATTTGTAAGAGATAAGAGATTGCAGAAGAAGATTCATCCAGGTTTTTTCAAATTTAATTTCTGGCTGTACCCAGTACACCCCCCAGAACACCCCCAGAACAGTCTCCTAGGGCTAGATCTTAGAGGCTGGAGATTGTCCAAAGTGAAGGGCATTTCCAGCCGAACCTGGGAGATGAAAGTTTTCAGGGCCACAGTTTCCAGACGTGATCAGAAGCATGGAGACTCTCCTTGTTCTTTCAAGTCATAGAAATAAGGGAGTAAGGATTCTCACTGCGAGTCTCGTGTGAACACAGGCAGACTGCATTTGAAACCTCAACTGGAGTTAATTTCCAGAGGATTAAACCTGAGTCTTTAAATGAGTTTTTCTTCTTTACGCAATAAAATAGCTGACAGGCTTACCCAAACTGGAAGCCAAATTTTTGCATTTGGTAAAAGTAGCGTTAAACTGTAAAATTAAAAATGAACATTACCATGATTAATGCTGATGTTTTATATTTTGAGGAACACAGTTCCGAGTATTATTTAGTGACTAGAAAGTCCTAATGACTCCAGCAGGTAGTTCATTCAACTGACCACAGTGCTTTCCTCTGACAGCTAAAAACAACTTATGTTTTCAAACTGTGACCAAGGCCAGGGAATTGAGACTGCTCAGCCTGCAAGCTCAGTATGCTTCACTTTCAGCACTTTAGAAATGTCCCCTGTCGTTTTAAAGAGAGACAAGGTGCCAATCAGCCTCCCTGGTTAGCCAAGGTGGAAAGTAGAAACTTCTGGCACTAGAGGGTCAGACCTTACATATGCCTTCCTTCTAGTCAGGAATGTTCCTAAGGCTGAAGGCAAGGAAGTAGAGAACACCAGAGGCACATTATTGGACATTTTTCTTCCCATTTAGTCCATGGCCACTTGATTCAATTTATGAATGTCTAATCCCTGTTTAAGCTTAAATTCTAAAGCACTTGAGGTAATTTATGAAAGTTCCCATGTAAGCAGTCTAGAAATCAGCTTCATAAACAGGTACTACTTGCCATCAGCAAGTGCCTAATAAATTTGTCTAGACACAGGTGATGTGGTAGTAAATTTTTCCTTAAATCTCCCATGGAAATCTCTGTAAAGCCATGTGCTTCCCTTGATTAATTCAAAAGAAATGTTCTCATATTTTAACAAAAGAGGTCAATGAAATAATTGTTTATCTAAGCAACTGCCGATATTGGGAAAGTTTCTTCAAACTGGGGTCAGAATGCCCTTTCTAAGCTGCTTTCATGGCTGCACTTAAAAACACATTTGCTTGCTTTGAGGTATCAAGCAATGGTCTTTGCCCTAGAAATCCCTAGTATTGTTGATGAAAGAGAGGAACTAGTCAGAGTCTGAAAGAGGGAGATCATTTTGTCATTCACTTCCATCTCCCCCATCCCATCTACCACCCATCCCTCATCCCCATCTACCACCCATCCCCCAT